>JABAJV010008595.1:0-49905 GCA_018854895.1 Tricholoma furcatifolium
CTCTGGGGTTTGTGAGCAAGGATGTTCAAGAAATATGGCGTCAGCTTACCTTCGTTTCCGACATCCTTAGGCGTGGCGTTAACAGCGTCAGCATTCTCATCAGTCTCTACGACGGTAGAAGTAGCAGATGTGACCGAACTTGAGTGGGGTTTATGGGCAGTGATGGCACGGGCTGCTGGTTTTGCAGTGGCCAAGGAAGGAACCGCCATAAACAGGAGCACCGCAAGGAGAGACTAGGAGTAAAGGGGTCAGAAAGAAACGACGCCCTACGCGTCCAAACTTACGACAAGGATGTGCGCGTATGTAGGAACTCGCGAAGCGAGCATGAGGATAAAGGGCGGGCGTTGTTCGATGAGGGTGAAAGTAGACATATTTGTGAAGTTAAGATAGGAGTTGTTAGCAGTGTGTGTGGTGGTAATGGTTTGTGAGCAGGAGTGTTTGTTGAAGCTGTGGCGATTCGAGCTAGCTTTATGCATTTTCCTCCATGAAATCATGTGTTTGTTGACGAAAATGGAATGTCTCCTAATTTCCTATAATGGTGTGGGCAGGGATATTGATATGGCGTTATTTTGCACTGCAATGTCACTGTGGGTGTGCCACCTGTGTCGACTATACAAGTTTTAGTCCTTGATATGGAAAGTTCGAAGTAGGGATAAGTTAGTTGCATTTTCCCCCCTGACTTAACATCCTGCAAGGGTTTCCTGGCCATGGCCATCATGATCAAGCTTCATGGCTGGAGAAATGAGTGGGCCAAGTTCAAGTTATTTCGGATCAATATTCAAATCAATGTCTCTTTCTTCTTGACACCGGGCCTGCTTACACTCAATATTCAATCTTTCACATCTCTTAAGGTCAACGCAACTCAATAACTCGAAAATCATGCAACCTAGTTCCAGTCAATACATAGTATTCCGAGGAAAAGCGGGCTCAAACTTGCTGAAAGTCTTGTAACATGGATGATACGTATGGGACATTCTATGCCTCGCCCATTGTTGGAATTCGGATGTTGTTTTCCTCTGCCTCTCCACTAACCAAACCTTTATGGGCCTTATTCGCGATCTCTTCTTTCGTCGCCTCGCCCTCTTCAACTTCCTCGTGGTGTCCCCAGATATTTTCCCCGCTCATGATGAAATGAACTCCCGCGCCCCCCAATCCCATCTTATTGAGCAGATTTTGCAGTTCCCGCTTGGAGATGTCGTCAAGCATGGTTTCCGTTTCACTCGAGCCTCCCACAGGAGCTCGATGACGGTGCTCCTCATTCTGAACAACTTGACCGTCAATATCAAGAACAATTGATGACGCGGGAGTGGCGAAAGCAGAGCATGTAGGGCTAAAGGAAGTGTTGGCCGTGTAGTATGAGGAGTTGGATGACATGCTGGAGATTGATGCCAATGAACTGTCTCCAGCAAGGGCAGCAAGGGGCTTTGTTTTCGCGAAGAGATGAGTTTCTTTCGCATCCACCTTTTGCGCAGGGTCGATAATGACAAACCCTTCCCCGTTTAAGTCATCGTTCAGCGACATCTAGAATTCGAGTTGGGCGTGCTGCGTGACAACGGTCAAGAATAGGGCTGATATAGTGCCATCTTCATAACGTGGGGTTGTTTTTATACTGTTTTTGACAGGTTTCGCTTTGGCCAGAATTCCTAGAGTTCTGTTCTGTGATTGTCTGTCTGCTGGTCTGTGCACCTTCTATTGGAAATTGCGACGTTCTCTACTGTTGTCTTGACCTGGTGCTTGAACCAGTGCTGTATCGATGTCGAAGCAGAATTGATTTCCTATTGTCCAGTCAATCGAGCCGTTATTATCACAAGGATAATTGCGTCTGAATTCATTCAAGTCCATGAGGTGTTGCTACCCAGACTATCTACAGCCTAACACAAATAGAATATGGTGGTTTTCAAGGAATGGTAGGGTCGTTTTCTGCGAAGTACTCGTGATTGTCAGCGTTCATTATTGCCGCAGTAGCATTGCTGATAGCAAGTGCCTTGCACGCAGGTTGGGCGTACACAATATCCAAAGTACCGCCGTTTCTAATAAAATGCGACGACTGATGAACGAGACTTCCAGCCTCAACGTTCAAGCAACGAGTTAGTCAATATTCTGGAAGTGCCCAGGAAATGGAGCCTACCATGGAATCCTTGCCGTGCGTTGGAAGAGTGAAAAAGGTAGGGCATAAGTAAATGATGCCGAACTCGGTTGGTTTGACGTAGCCCCAAGTTCCAGGAGCTGTGCATGCACAGTTGTACGTGAATGACGGAAAGCTAGGAGGGCTGCTGATGCGCTGGTAATGGTCTTCCACAATACTATGTCGCGCACTGTCATAGGTACCAAACCAGGTAACGTAACGCTGCGAGGTTGTGATAGTCGGTTTTCTCAAGTACCTATACAAGGGTCATCAGTTAGATGCTGATTCTTGGAGACATCGTACCTACATAAAAGCTTCCCATGCGTAGGTCCATGCGTACTCTGTAGCATTCAAGATCGAAGCCTGCTGAGAGGCTGAGCAACCAACAAAGGAAGGACCTGGGTGACCATTATCGCTGTGCGAGGGGCATGGGACTTCGAACCTTCCTGACAACTTCGTAGTATATGTGCCTTCGACAGTGGCAGAGATGGCAGAAATCTGCTTTGCGCTGTCGACAAAGTAAAACAGGGTGTTGGGAGTGACGGTATATTCTCCTTCCTTGGAAAAACTATAAGCTTCGGACACTGCGATGAATAAGCATCAGCTACCAATCACCAAAAATCATGCACATACAGTCATGTTCAACGTTTACAGAGCGCCCGGGATCAAGAACGGTTATGGCATCTCCACCAGCGGCAATGGCGCTCGCGTGAACATACTTGGCCACGATTCCAGTAAAGACAGGAGCAACGCCCGTATTATCGATGATCCTGAACGTATCAGCCGGAAGTGGGTTCAGAGGTGATTTAGGGTCGTTAAGAAGACTGAGAGGCACGTCGCCGGTGTTCGTTATAGTGGTAACGACTTGCAAATTCTCAACATTTTCCACCGTCGAAGGTCCTAATCACGAAAACCGCGAACATGAGAACCGAAATGGCGGAGTCAGTGACCTGCAGCTTACCTGTTGTTTTGACAGAAAGGCCCGCAAGTCCTGAAACGATGACAGGCAGGGCTATGAGCACAAAGACGAACGGACGAAAAGTGCCAGATGGCATGGTAGTTGACGCCTTGAGTTACTTAGGTTATAGCTTTTAAGAGCAGACAGTTTGGAGCTTTACATATTCGACACGAGAAAGAGGAACAGCAGCTCGAAAAGAACGTAATGACACACGTACGAACAGCAATTTCTGGCCCAATGCCTCAACCGGATATCTGACGAGAAAGAGTATAAGAACACCTTCCAGAAGTCAGAAGATGATATAGCTTGTGTAATTATTCGATTTAAGCCCTGGATCGGTGAATTGTTATTTGAGGAGCGCATAGTATGCCTAGAAGCATCCGCGTGAATACTGAATACCAAGGCGGTATATTGAAAAGCCAATCTTTTGATACCCGACTCAGCATGTTGGTCGAAAGGATGGCATCGACGAAGTGACGCGGAGTTGGTTGCATACATAAACCAGGTAAATGAACACTGATTGTGAGAGGGGGAGCAAAGGAAATTCTCCATAAATATAATACCACAATAAGATTTCAGAAAATAATCTCCAACCTATTGGAGAGAGGGGTAGACTGTAATATAGTTAACATAATTGCCTGCGTTTCATCCCCTGATTCTTGTTACAGAATGGTTAGACAAAGCTCCACAGGTAGACCAGGTAGACAATAGACAACCTCAATACGCACATTATAAACGCGACTCCTCTACTTCCTAGCCCTTCTCGTAAACCGCACTGGCACATCCGCCACGCCCAAAGTCAAGACCATGTGCGCATCTAGCACTCGTTTCTGCCACGCGTCCTTAGTTTCTCCATCCTTAAGTACAGGCTCAACCTTCCAATCCCTCAGAAGCATTGTGAGGAACGCGACAGCTTCCGTCGTCGCAAATTTGCGTCCTATGCACGCGCGTGGTCCGATACTGAATGCGGAGAATGCCTCTGACTCGCTTGAGATGGTATACCAACGAGATGGCTTGTATTTCTCGGGTTCGTCGAAATAGCGGGGGTTATATTCTGACAAGTAGAGTTAACATTTACAGCTTGTATAAGATATTATAATAACGGTGACTTACGAACACCGACCATATCAACCATGACCTGTAACACATTAGTTAGAACATCCCTAATGCAGTCACGGGATACCAACCTGTACACCCTTAGGCACAGGGAAGGCTGTAGTACCTTCCTGTCCCGGAGGGTTGGGAATCTGCAGAACAGTATCTTCTGTAGCCTCACGAATCATGATATGCCCAGCAGCTTCCACCACATATGAGAAAGGGCGAATAAAGCTGAATGAAATACGTACGGAACATTCTCAGAGCTTCATAGAAGACGGCGAGAACCTTATTCAGGCTGGCGTAATCTTCATACACCTAGGCAGCGTAATGTCAATCGTCAGGATGAGAAGGCCGAGATGGTCGCTCTCTTACAGGGTCACGATCCCAGCCCACGACGTCAATGATCTGTTCAAGGACTTCTTCCTGGATATCTTGGTGAAGGCCGAGGAATCCAAGGGTGGCGGCGAGTGTGTGAGCAGTGGTTTCTATAAACAAACATGAGAATTTGGACTTGTTTAGGAAACGTTAGAGACTACCATGTCCAGCGAAGAGCATGATGAAAACATTGCCGATCTGATATCGCCCAGGTGAGCCATTTGGAACACATGTGAAGAGGTCGCTCACCAATTCCTGGTCATCTAAGCGATATTTGCTCGCTTCGTCTTCGTTCGCTTTTACAAGTAAGGTGAACGCATCACTCTTGCCTTCCTTTGCTGAGCTTTGACCAGAAATATCAGCTTTACGATCTGCTACTTGATCGTGCATAAATCCCATCAACTGTTCATGTGCCTCCCTGACTTCCCTAAATCTTATGGTACACAAACTGTCAGAGATCCAGTGTCCAGCACATCTATAGTTTACTGACCTCCGGAAAGGAAGAGCAAGGAGCCATTTTGGTGCTGCTATGGCGAGCATGTGAGAATCCGCGACAATGCGGAGAGCTTCCTGGATAGACATGGTGCCATCAGGAGCAGTGGGAGGTGCTGACCAGTTGAAGGAGAACCCGAATCCACATTTGCCAATAATCAGCAGGGCGAGCTTCACACAACATTCAAAAACTTAAAAAATAAAAACTAAACAATTCACGCACCTTAAAAGTTAATGTTTGAATAATAGGCACATCAATTGAGGTTTTTGAGCCCCAGTTTTCAGCAGAAAGCATCTCGCGGTACGTTTCCAGGGTTTCGGCCCACACCATTTGGTACCTGCACAAATGTCTGTAAGAAGCTGTTAATTCCCTTCGATATGCAGACCAACAATTTGCTATTAAAAGCTGGCCCCATGATGCGACGATGCTTTCTCCAAGTTTCGCCATCCGCAGCAACCAGATTCATACCCCATAGACTGTAGAACATGATCATAATTGAACAATGTGTGTTGATTCGAGAGGAAGCA
This sequence comes from Tricholoma furcatifolium, assembly GCA_018854895.1. Taxonomy (NCBI): domain Eukaryota; kingdom Fungi; phylum Basidiomycota; class Agaricomycetes; order Agaricales; family Tricholomataceae; genus Tricholoma; species Tricholoma furcatifolium. The sequence continues at coordinate 5,577 of JABAJV010008595.1, forward strand.
TCACGAACAGTAAAGCCCGACTGGCACTTTCTGGCTTGATAAAGCTGGTCTTGTGACCTCCACTGGCAACCTGGCGTGCTACATCCAAATTGCAGGTATAGATGCCAGGGATTCCCGAGATAAATGGGACCATAGAGACATTTTCGTTCCCATAACGTTTGTAGACTTGTAAAAGCATGCAATTATGATGGTGTTAAGTGGAATTGGATGTGATACAACATACAGGTAAGTCTCCACTCCCATGGGAATCGCAGACCTGGGTTCCACCAACTTGTGGGTATTAGAGCACCTGGAGCTGCTAAAGGCTGGAACGGAATACGCATTCCGGGCAAAGAATTCACGGCCTACATGGGCAAACAGAACAAATTCAGTGTTAATTATCTTCCAAATATGAATGAAAAAACGCACGAAGATGCCACGAATCAGTTTGAACACTCTAGAAGTGATAAATAACGCAAAGAGCGCCGAAGCAAAAGCCAGTTCATGGCCTAAAAGATGAGTGGAAATAAAGGAATGGATAGAGTCGGGCAATGCAAATGCCATGGCAAACTTGGGATTGCAGTAAAAGACAAGGTCTGTCCACATGACGATGGGGCTACTGATCCTTGACGTCTTTGAGAAGCCGGATGCGGCCATCAACAAAATCAGGTCGGTTAATTTTAAAACCCCGGTGAAACTCTACATCTTTGTTTCTTTCTGTCGACTGCTACTGGGCTCTGCAAAGATAATTCATTGCACTCTGGTCTTTTAACCGTGTTCATAAACTTATCGAAGAACATCCAGAAAACTTGGACACGCCGTCTACTGACTCATTGACTTCCTTGCGAGCTCGGGCACAATTTTCAACCACTTTTCTTGTTTTCATACATAAAATCCTGTAAGTATTCTTCGGACCCTGCCGCCCAACGATTCGAGCTGCATTGCATGTACTTGTGCTCTCTACAAGGTAATGTCGATGGGAGAGCAACCAACGGTGATGAGACCACTCTGTGGGGCCATTTTTGTAAGTATTCGCTTTTGAATCCAACATCTGGTGGACTCACGATAGTGTTACCAGTGCAGCAGACGGCTTGCTCAGAGCTGATCGCATATGTAAGTTATGTTACCATCAGAAGTTAAATCCCAAACACTTGCCATGAGGTAGTTCCAGCACCGACGACGGTGATGGGGGAGCAGGTCACTGCGATAATAATAAGCACGGTTACGGTGATAGAACGTTTAGAGACTAGGACTCACAGCCAACGTCAAGGCCCGGCACAAGATCCAGGACGACGCCGAGGAGACCCTCAAGAAGGCTGACGACAGGGTCGCTGTTCTATATCGTTGTAAGTTATTCAAGCGGTCTGACACTGAGCAAAGAGAGCTCACAGATACGACGCTGTTGCAGCACTGCTCAGTGCCAGTATTGGCATTGCAGTTGACGGTGGAGCCGTCGCCGCTGCCGCCACGGGGAACGACTTTATTATCGTCACGCGGGAGGACGGTAGCTGCAGAGGCGCAGAGAGCGAAGAGGAAGAACAAGAACAATGCGTGAACACGAGCAAACATCTTTAGACTGTGAGTAGCTAGGATGCTTCTGTAGTAGAACTGGGTGTTCGACTGAAGATTCTGAGCCTTTCCTTGGCCTTTTTATTTATTTCAGGTAGCCCATTTCAGTCTCCGTTCAAGCCATATGCATGTGTATACCTTTTGGAATCTGTCAAGCTGTACGTGATTCGGAAACCTCATTGGCGCTTCAAAAATGTCAAGAGTGACAAACTGTGGGGAAGCATCGTCGATTTGGTCTTATGTTCTCCGTTTGGAGGCTCTGCAGCTCCATAATATGTCAAAGAATACTGATGTTGATGTGATTGCGTCTGTGCTCTGCAGAAACTATGGTCTCTCCATCAAACACAAAGGTGAGGACATCAGTAAAACTCGTCATGTCAGTAAAATCAAATACCCTCTAGGTCTCATTATTTTGAGAAGACCCGGGAGACTGCCTTTCTTTCGGGTAGATACTGTTTGTCGTGCCACAAACTTGACATCCTCTCCGGGCACAGATGCTCTCCGGGTATCCGAAATCTTCTGCCCTCGTTGAGAAGAAGTGGCTTTCAGCCTCCTTACTGTGCAGGGTTTGACTGCGTCCATGATGGTGACCAGGTACAATGTGGGTTCTGTCACAGCGGGAACTCTTACGCCGCATTTCCTCGCACGCACCACGAAACCCTGTCGCAGGGCAACTAAGTCCGTATGATCTATCTTTAATTTGTCCATATACAAAATCAACGTCCCATATTTGTGACAGCGGCACAGTAGCGGCAATATGACTTGCGATTTCAGGAAAACATAGCCTCACGATCTCTTGTTATCAAAAGTTCGCACGAATGTAACAGGTCAAGATCGACAAGACTATTCGGCTCCAAAGCTTATACAGGTCTAAAGGAGCCGTCGTATGGACTTACACTGGCCGATATCAGTGAGACTCCCAGAGCGTTTATACATTCGCCATTGTGTATAGGTACACAATGCTTCAAGTCGCGAGGTTCAACGATACTCATTGGGATTCAACTGACGAAACATACAACAAAACACAGTTTGAACCAGATAACTATGACACAGTACTGTTAAAAATGAAGACATCTTAGAATCCTTCCAGCCAACGAATCCGGGTCGCGATTCAAGGGCTTGTTCCCTCTCACAAGGTGATGTCAATAGGCGAGCAACCAATGGTAATGAGACCGCTCTGTGAGGCCATTTGTGAGTAATCATTTTCGACTTGGAGCCAACTGGACTCACGATAGTGTTACCAGTGCAGCAGACAGCTTGCTCAGAGCATGAGGTGGTTCCAGCACCGACGACGGTGATGGGGTCGCAGGTCACTGCGATAATAATAAGCATGGTTACGGTAATAGAAGGTTTAGAGACTAGGACTCACAGCCAACGTCAAGGCCCGGCACAAGATCCAGGACGACGCCGAGGAGACCCTCAAGAAGGCTGACGACAGGGTCGCTGTTCTATATCGTTGTAAGTTATTCAAGCGGTCTGACACTGAGCAAAGAGAGCTCACCGATACGACACTGTTGCAGCACTGCTCGGTACCAGTATTGGCATTGCAGTTGACGGTGGAGCCGTCTTGGCGAGGAAGAACAACCTTGTTATCGTCACGGGGGACTCGGACGTTGGCCGCAGAGGCGCAGAGAGCGAAGACGAAGAACAAGAACAAGGCGTGAGCACGAGCAAACATCTTTGGGCTGTGAGTAGCTGGGGTGCTTCTGTAGTAGAACTGGGTGTTCGACTGAAGAATCTGAGCCTTTCTTTGCCTTTTTATTTCCAGATAGTTCAAAGTTCAGTCTCCATCAAGCGGTATGGTACCTTTAGGATCCATCAATCTGTACGTGTTTCGTTCAAAAGGAGGCCTCATTGGTGCTTCACAAATGTCAGAATTGACAAAGTGTGGGGAAACTTTGCTGTTTACATTCTCCTATCTTCTGTTCTTCAGAAAGTGAATAGCTTCAGTGGAACGCCTTATACTGATAATAAAGCCACTTAATGGCTAGGCCACTAAGCATTGCATTGCCTAGATTTCTTTGGGACATACGGCGTTCGTAGCGCCACAAAGCCTCTCGAACACTCACCCCACAATGGTCATAGACAGGACTCCGAGGAGTAGCCCCGGTTAGCCGGTCATCCAAAAATTCTCGGCACTGGTTGAGAAAAAGTGGCTTTCAACCTCCTTTCTTAGGCAGGCATTGTCTTTAATCCATGATGAAGACCAGGGTACAATGCGGTTCTGTCATAGCGGAACTTTTCCAGCCGCATTTCCTCACCTCAAGGCCGTATTATCTTTCTACATCTGACCATATGCAAAATCATTGTTGCATTTCTACAGCGACATCTCTGCTTCTACCGATGTCATAAAAACATACACGATCTCTTGTTATCATCATGTTGCACGTACGTAATGTCAAGTCAAAATCGACAGGATTATTCGGTTCCAACTTGTGTATGCCAACGCACAGTAGACCAGTGGAGTGGTCAGTCGTACTTACAACTAGTGGCTGCTATCAGCCTGACTTCAAATGTTTATGCATTTACAGTCAACTACATCTACACAACGCTTCGTTCATACTAGTGGGATTTGAGCTCAACTTCCAGTGACGTCATGTCAATAAAATCCCACTTAAGTTCTTATTGGATGGCTAAGAAGAACCGCACTCTGACACTTTGACAGCACTCTGCTTCCATTGAAAAAAAACACCGCAGATCATTCTTTATTTATTACTGAACATCCAATGATATCGCTCATCCCTTCCAGTCCGAAGTTGACGTAGGAGAGGCCTTCCCAATTGCCAGGCTCATCATGCGGCAGCGAAGTTTTTTGACAAGTGACATATACATACGTTGAACCCAGACGAACAAAAGGAAAAATCTTGATGGAGAAGCCTTTTCACTGGCAGTTTCCGTTTCCAAAATTTCATTATCAATTCGAAGTCAAGGTCGTTGACCGAAAACAAAGCATCGTCCGTTCAATATCTAGAGAGTTACATGGTAAAGGGGATGGCATTCCACGAATCTGCCAAGTCGAACCAGGAACGAAGCAAAGGAATAGTATGTAGACAGCAGTCCATAGTCTATAGAAGTACAGGATAACTAGTTTTGTTTTGTCCATGATCGATAGCAGAGGGTATGTTTACCTCGAACCGGTAATGATTTACTCCGTGGTTACAGATTTAGCCCTGAATGTGAGAAGGGATGTCGTCAGTAAATGGGAAAACTTATATCCGAGACGAAAGAAAAATAACGCACAGGTTCCTTGGGAAATCAACGTCACATCCATTCTTGACTGCCAAGTGATAGCTGAGAAGTTGAAGCGGAATGATGTTGAGGAGACCCTGCAGGCAGTCAACGGTTTTTGGCACACGGATAGTCTTGGCCTCGCGAGAGATACCCTCATCGCCCTCGTTGCAAAGAACAATAGGCTGGGCTTTGCGGGCCGTGATCTGGGCGAAAGCAGACTGGACCTTGGGATACAAGGAATCTTGAGTCATGATGATGATCACTGGCATGTTCTCATCGACTAAAGCAAGAGGACCGTGCTTCAACTCCCCAGCAAGAATGCCTAATCAGAGTTCAGATTCCAAGCACGTTTCATCGATGGTTAGTACGCACCTTCGGAGTGCATGTAGCTGATTTCCTTGATCTTCAAAGCACCCTCCAAGCAAGTCGCATTTCTAGAAAGTTACAAACTTAAGTTTCGGAATCAGAACTCGCATGTGTAACGTACTGATAACCCCTGCCCATGAGCAACAGACTCTTGTTCTGAGCAACAGTGGTTGCGAGTTGCTGAATGGCCTGATCGAGCTCAAGGACTTTCTTGATCTGGCTAGGAAGAGCATGAAGGCCGTCGATGATTTGGTTGCGACGCTCAGTGAAGGAGATGCGATCCTCCGAGAGTTGTAGGGCAATCATCAAGAGGGCAACATATTGAGAGGTGTATGCCTAATGAAGAATATCCTGTGAGACGAGAAAGAGCTAGTATCGGATGACAACTAACCTTGGTGGAGGCAACACCGACTTCTGGACCTGCATTGATGTGAACACCGCAGTGAGTCTCACGAGAAAGTGTTGAGCCGACAGTGTTGACGACACCGACGCAGAGAGCACCACGCTCCAAGCAGTACCTGAGGGCCAGGATCGTGTCGGCAGTCTCGCCACTCTGGCTCACGAAGACACAGATGTCATCACGGAAGATCGGGGTCTTACGGTCCAGGAAGTCACTGGCCAGCTCCACACTGACGGGGATCTCGGTAAGCTCCTCGAAGATCGCACGCGTCGCCAAGCACGAGTGGTAACTGGTACCACAGGCGATGAACACAAATCGGCGGCCTCGGCGCATGATCGGCAGATAAGCACGCAATCCACCAAGCGTGATCTTATTCACGTCGAAGTTGACGCGTCCACGCATAGTGTTTACGACGGATTCGGGCTGCTCGTAAATCTCCTTCTGCATGAAGGTATCGAACTTTCCCTTCATGATCGCCGCAAGCTCGAGTTCGAGGGTCTCGATGGTGCGGGTAGAGGCGACCTGTCCAGGAGTGAGGTCACCGTCTTCTTTGCGGCGCAGGCGATGGATGTGAAGTTCGCCTTGGGAGATGTGGGCAATGTCATCATCCTCGAGATAGAGGACGCGTTTGGTGTGCTCGATGATGGCAGCGGCATCGGAGGCGACGAAGAATTCGATGGGTTGGGGAAGGCCATCTTCAGACATGAATGCACGCGATTGAGTGCGGAGCACTTTAGGGTTAGCGGAAGGAGGCGAAAGAAGAGCGGTAGGAGAGTTCGGTTGAACTAAGAATCGCCAAGTTTGTCGTGAGTAGCTCGATCTAGAAAGATAAAATGGTGACTTACGACTGTCGACTCGTCGATCGTTGCTGTCCTGACCAGCAATCTCAACGTCAACGAAATCAACCTTAAGCTTCTTGTCAGTCTTGACACCAATAAGAAGCGGCGATCCACGACGAGCGGCAACGATTTCGTCAGGGAAGTGTTTGGATTTGAAGACAAAGGCGAAGGACCCCTCCAGCTCCTTCAAAACCAGCTTGACCAGATCCGTGAAGGACAGATATTTGTCGGAACGGGTGTCATAGAGATATTTGGCAAGGATGGCGACGGCCTCAGTGTCAGTCTCCGACTCGAATTTTAGGCCTCTTTTCTGCAGGACCTGCCTGAGATCGCCGCTGTTGGTGACGATGCCGTTGTGGACGACACAGAAATCGCTTTGGGGGTCAGAACGGAGAGGATGGCAGTTAACCTGAGAAGGGGGTCCGTGTGTGGCCCATCGGGTGTGCGCGATAGAAACTTGAGAGACGAATGTCTTCTGAACATCAATAGGAGATGCCGCGATTTGCTTGCGCAGGCCCGCGACTTTGCCAACTTCTTTGAAGTAGACAACCTCTCCAGACTTGTCGGCATCGACACAGAGACCAGCTGAGTCGTATCCACGATATTCTTGGCGAGCGAGTCCACTGCATAGGACCTCAAGGATCTCCTGACGAGTCTGTCGCAGAAAGACACGTTAGAACGGGATGAATAGGGTTAAATAGGAGCGCGATGGATCTCATAGACAATAATCTCTATCGTCGCCAGAGTATAGAGAATGAACTGCGGATGACACGAACCTTTTCCCTCAAGAAACTGCAGTAGCCGAAAATTCCACACATGTTGATCTAATGGATTCTACGACCATCGGGGGCGATAAGCTACGCGATAGAGTTGGGTATGATAATAAAAAAGCTCACCAAATTACAAGGGCAAAGATATGAAGGTTGTGGTGTGAAAAGGAGAGGATGGATGAACGTTGTGGCAGCGCCGACCATATATGATCACGCCTAACAAACATGGACAAGCCCGCCTGCATCGCTTCTCCTCAAACAGTTCACAGCCTCCTGTCCCGCTCATCACCCACTTGACGACCGTTATATGTAAAGCTGCACCGTTGGAGATCCACCATCTCCACCATCTTGTGCTGATTTTACGTGTTTCCATTCAACTTTAACCCCTAAATACAAGCTGGCGTGCATTTTCGCGCAATGCTTGGCGAGTCAGCAGCTACATATCGATTGGCAAAATTTAGCTTCACTTCGGTTACAAGGCTTATTCGGGACTACTTAGTACACATTCACAGGAGCTCGTTATAGAGTCTATTTTCAACCACTCAAACGCAACTCCCGGCTTCGTATCACCGTCGTGTCGGCAGTCCTTATCGGAATTCGAATAATACCGGTCTGTGCTGGTATCACAATTATGTGAATAATATAAATACACTGGCATATGTACAGTACGTACCTATTAGAATGTCTTTCTATAATTTACATAAGTAAAACAGGAGGTAGGCGCGAACAAGAGGGGACGCCTTATCGCTTCCGCTAAACTATATTCAGTTAGCCTTGAACTGTGCTCAGTCTTCCAAAAACGGATCGCGCCACTGTAAGCTGTCTTAAGCGATAAGTGAGTGCCGCAGGAGGTGCTCACAGGTTTACATCTTATATCAAAGCTGAGCGCTGATCGATGATAGTACTTCACCCGCAATCTTCTGAAGTATTCTCTTGCGGGCCACCAGAAAGCACTGCCATTAGACACGTTCGCGACACAGGCAATCAGCAGGAACGTTTGTCAGGCGATTTGATGAAACCATATGCCATTTGAACTTGTTGCAAGTTCGACATATCACAATCAACGTTGACGCAATGATCGAATGACTGCATAGCCATTGGCGAGGTCTCCAACGACCTTCAAAGAGAACGGGCAAATATTCCGCAGCTTAACCTCTATACGCACCAAACTCATGATACATCTCATGATACTTAAAAGATGAATGTTGTGACGGTTCTAGTCGCAAAATTTGCCCCAGGCTGTCATTCTTGAATCCACATTCGATGTGGCAAGCAATGTACAAAAGTTAAAATGACCCAGGAAAAAGGAATGGCTACAAAGCTCAATGAACACTCAGCCTTTCATGCCCAAACCCAGTTAAGGAGATTGCGTTTGGCGAGTTTTCCTCCAGAGAAGAGCCCTGCACGGAGCGCGCGCGCAGAACGAGTTCCCTATCAACACATTAATTAGCCAAGCTTGTCGAAACTAAGATATGGGTTTTTGACGTACAGCAGCATTTGCCGCATTGCCTTGGGCAAAGGCTTCATTCGCAGGTTCGTTCAAAAGGGTAGTATTCGTCTTATGTTTGGTTATAGCAGCCGTGGCGTTGGTTCCGTTATTATGGTGGTGGGCAGCCGTGGCGTTGGCCCCGTTATTATGGTGGTGGGTAGCCGTGGCGTTGGTCCCATTGTTATGATGATGGGCAGCCGTGGCGTTGGTTCCGTTATGATGATGGGCAGCCATGAGGTTGGTTCCGTTGTTACGATGGTGGGCAGCCATGAGGTTGGTTCCATTGTTATGAAGGTCGGCATCCGTGGCGTTGGTTCCGTTATGGTGGTGGTGGTGATGATGATGGTGCTGTAAAGAATAAGAGGATGAGCAATGTAAGGGTTAGTGGCGAGATGTAAAAACTACCATGTGTGCCATCGTGGTGCCATTGGTAGAGCCAGTAGCTGCAGAAGCGGTTGAAGAAGCAGCAGAATCAACAGCGGTGGCAGTAGCGGTGGTAGTATCGGCAGTAGCGGTGGAGTTGGAGGCAGCAGTTGTTGCAACAGCAGCAGCAGAGGATGTATCTTCAGCAGCAGTTGTGGTAGCAGCAGCAGCAGAGGATGTTGTATCTTCAGCCGCGGTTGTTGTAGCAGCAGCAGCAGAGGATGCCGTAGCTTCGGCCGCGGTTGTGGCAGCAACAGCAACAGAGGCAGCAGCGCTCGAAGCGGCAACAGTGGAATTGGTAGAGGCAGAGGAGCCAGATGCGGCTTGTTGGACAACTACGCAGTTCCCGAATCCGCCAGCGGTCTTGAATGCCTATAAAGATAGCAATGTGAGATTAAAATCCTCGCAACGAATCGCAATCCAAAAAACTGACGGCAATACAGAGATCACCAGCTGTACCACCAGTGCATTTCGTACCGGAAGGCAAAGCAGCTGTGATTTGCTGAGAGCCGACGCTCGTAGGGGCCTGGAGAAACGATCGAGTAAATATCTTAAGCAAGCACACACGAGGAAACTACTGACGAGGTCACCATTCACCAAAACGGTCCCTGCGACGAAGCTTTTGCCGGTGCCAGTTGAATCAACCGTCAAGGAGACCTGGCGTGAACCATCTTCGCCACTAGATGAAAAGGTGATGAGTACCGGGATAAAAACGTAGATGCCAGTGGACTAACGCGTTGAAGTCTGTGACAGTAACGACGAAGGAGCCATTGGAACTTGCAACGACGGGGGTAGATGTGTCGATGTTTGAGGCAATGTCGATTGTGCCACAAGGTTGTGAAGTTGAAGGTGTCTGAACATCAGAACGCGTAGGAGTGCCCGAAACACCCAGAGCAGGGGAAATAGCCGCGTGAGCGTGAACTTGGGCCACAAACGTCAAACCAATGGTTGCAACTGCGACGATCTTAGAGAACATGTTTGAATGTGGAGTGCTCGGAAGGTCAACTGCCAGGTAATAGGATATAGGAAATGAAGGTGAGCAACGATGCTAGATCGATGAAAGGAGAGGAAGGAGCCGGTCCTGGGCCAAGTAGGGGAAAGAGAAACGACAGAAAGAAACTATAGAAACACAATAAGGCTCATAACGAGGTTTATAAGTCATGGCGGGTACAAAGATGTTTGTTCTAAATTCAGGGTCCGCTTGCGAAACCATGACACCGTGGCAACTGAGAGTTTCCACAAAGAAATGGATATGCATATGATAATATCTGACCCTGACCAGTTGTACAGCCAGCATCCAGCCTTGGATTTGTGCTGAACAGCAGGAGTCAGGATAATAATATCTATCCTTCAGAAATCGAAATGGTTCACTATCCTTGCGAAACAGCTTTTGAAATATTCAGGCTACTGAGAGCTCGGAGACTTGGTTGAAGGTTCACGTCTGCTTGGAAAATCACATTTCCCAGCTAGTATCCACGACGATGGACACGAAATCAAACACGGTACATGGCACGGCTATTTGTCCACTAGAATCCATTCTTCCTCTCTGAAGAACGTCTACTTACAGAATATCTGATTTCGTACATGCATGAAGATCAGCGAGTACCCATACTCAGGTCTTCACAGTTTGAGCCTCGCGTCCTGGGTTTGCAGTTGCAAAAATATCACGGCAGCATCCTTGGCTCATCACTATGTTCCTGTAAAACCATTGTTAACCATGACGAGGGTAAGCTCTCCGGATGTCCGTGAAAATGTCAGACTGTAAAGCGTGTACATACCAGCTATCCCTCAACCTTGAGTACTGTGCTCGCGGTATCTTCCCTCCCAACCTTCACAGTTAATGTTGGCTTTCTGGAGCCATTTCATGCGACGTAAAAGCCTCTCAAAATCGCGCGCGTTATAATAGTTGTGACCGCCTTTCGGAAATCGAAAACTACCCTCTCCGTACTCAGGCTGATGTATTACATTGAAGAGGGCATGTTCGCATTCTGATTGAGGTGTATGGTATAAACGTGTATCATCGAGGTAAAGCGGTTCTGCAGCAAAATGTCGATAACCTAGTTGTGATGGCGGTAAAGAAGGAACACCTGTGCTGTTAAGTGAGCAGTTACCTCGCAACCTGTGTAAAATGAAGACGCACCGTCATTGTACGCCTTGACACTGTATTCCACCAGTTTGTCTGACCCATAAGATCTACGATAATTTGCGACAAGTTCCCTCCAATATTCAACAAGACCAGCATCACCTGCTCTGGGCACTCCAAACACTGCTATAGTAACCTTCAAAGCGGGTGGGAGCGAGAAAGCTCCTGGGTGGTTGCCTAAGAGCAGGTCCATGCAAAATAGATAACCGATGCTTCCACCCATACTATGCCCCGTGATGACGAGCTCCGCGACATCCAGGTCCTCAAGACCTCTCTTCAGAGCGTCGAAAATCATAGGTTTGAGGCCACAGTACAAAGCCCAAAACCCAGAGTGAACTTGACCTCGATGGGAGGGGTGGGTACGTAGTAAAACGCGGAGATCATGTAAAGCGAGCTCCATCGAAGACGTTCCCGAGATAACCACAAGAAGTTGCTTAGTTGAAGAACGATATACTACCATGGCCGGAAGGTGACCGACGTTGCCTTGTACTGATGATACCAAGGTCGCCTCTTCGAGCGCATGATATCCCTCGAGCGGAAATCCGGGTTGTAGAAGAGCAACGTTGTGGAATAAAAACTCCAGAGGTACGACATTGTACATGTATGATATTTCCGCAAACTCACCTTCAACGATAGGTAAGTAATATCCGTATAGACTGACCAGAAGCTAATTGTACTGACCCAGTTCAGCCAGTTGGCGCTCAAGGTCGGGGGATACGCGATCTGCTCCAGTCAACGGATGAGAAGAACAGGTAGCGAGCAGCTTGAATATCCAGCGAAAATTCTCAAGCTCTTCCAAAGCATATATCTTTTTGTGCTCCTCATTAATGGGACGCTCTTGGGGTGTTGGTGCGAAGAGTTTCCATATAACGCCCATCTAACTGTGCGCTATTTTGTGACCCAGGTGTAGACTCTGAAGTCTGAGAACTGACAATGGAAAAGTGTTAAAACGTTAAAGGCTTGATACTGGAGAAGCCCTGCCGCCAGGTAGCAGCAGCGTCTAATTGGAACTCCGCGCCAAACCCAAATCAACTTCAGGGCCGGATGGCTTGAATATTGAAATCCTTTTTTCGATTTTTTTTCTTCGATTCTTGCGATCTTTAGCTATGCGACTGTAAGCTTCATGCCCACAGAACTGAGGTCTTAGGTACGGCAAACTTCCATCCGACTCGGACATCTCTCTGTTGGGAGCGTGCTTCTTTCATGTTGTCACGGTGGACGCTGCTCTGTGGATTGACGAACAAACGAAAGGGTCTATGGGCTCCTAAATCTCGCCGCTGGCTTATAAAGTGTAGCAGATGTATGTTTCTTCCACTTCGTTCTATTCAGAAAATCCGATTATTCGCCCAGGGCACCACTTCATCACAACCAGAATCGCGACGACGAATGGTGTGGCGCTGACGCGATGAAGCCTTGTACCTTGCAAAGATAGGCATCGTCTAGCGCTTGACCATGTATGAATTACCCCATTTCAATAGCCAAGTAAACTCTCTTTTGCGTGTGTATAACTTCAAATAATCTCTGATGGATCATCATAACTGAAGTGTTATACCTGGGAAAATATAGGTTGTCGTTTAATTGGCATTCTCTATACGTAGTCGACAGCATGCAGGGTTCAAGTTTACATGGCTCTATTGACGTGATTCGAATGGCACGATCGAATACAAGGCATACGGATATCCTTCTGGGGACGTGTTATTCGTCAGCTAGCATCACCCTATCGTAACATTGATTGAATCAAGGAACATGCTAGTCACAAATAAGATCTCCTTGGGACCCTGTTTGTGCCGTGGATGTTCTTGACTCGGCTCTGCGCTTGATTTCTCGTTAGTATATAACTACCTCCATGGCAGAAGGTGTTCTCGGTAAACGAACGAGATGCCCGATTGGAAATCGTCAGCAGAGCTGCAGAAAGAGTCGGAGGTCTTCGTCAAATTCATGCACGCTATGTTGGGCGTATATGTGTACGCAACTTCGTGCTGATTTTTTCATCGCATTGCTAACTTACTGGGCAGCTACGAGTGGTTCATCTCCTTCAACTTTGACTGGCAGTACATCTCTCGCAAAAAGAGATTCCGCTGGCCCATAGTGCGACTGGGACATAACATTATAATTCCTCTTCTCACCAGCGTTTTAGGGATTCTACTTTGCTGGACGCTATCTATTGCTATTCGCCATGATTGGAATGTCAGTTAGGTGGATCATACTTAGACTAGGGCTCTTTTACTGACGCATTGACCCTTCGACTCGGTAGTGCTGTTGCACTCGATGCTTCCAAGTACGTCCAATGCCTAGATAAGAACGTTGCCGCCTAATTTAACATGTCCGTAGGAGAATCAACTGCCAGCATTTATATATATTCAATTCGGTAAATGGCTTTCAACTGTTTGGCAGTGTCTTGGTTTGAAGATGGACGTGTAGCTCGCGGGAAATGCCTCTGTGGGCCTTGCTAGCATCAATCTTTCCATCCGGACGTAGGTTCAAACACATCAGTTGTTGAGGATCCATTGTGACGAATCCTTGAATGTAGGATGGCTGTTTGGTCTCGAAACCGATATATCATTGCCCTCCTCGTGGTTCTCATCCTCGCGCATTGGTCATTGATCTTACAGGGTATGTCGGCTTCCACGGGGAAAGCGCACACGTGTATTCTGACCTTGACAGGTGTCACTCTCAAGGCGACTTGGATCGATGGTACTGGTTGTGTTATCACAGCGACTGATAACAAAGTGCTCGCGGCCACTTTTGTGTATTCGATGTGCTTTGACTTTGTCGTACTTGCGTTGAACGCATACAAGCTGCTCGACATTGGTATGAAAGAGCCAGGCCTCACATCAAGCAAGATTGCAAAAATGATATTTGAAGATGGTCTGATCTTCTTTGTTGTTGCGTACGTCCTGGTCAAACTCGCTCTACAAGATTTAGAAGTAACGAATACTTGTGTAACAGCTTTGTGGCCAATCTACTTGCAACCGTCTTCATGGTCCTCAACTTGAATCAGATCATGAGCGTCATTTTTAATGTCCCTGCAGCCGTTGCTTCCACCGTTAGTATTTCTCTTCACCTCCTCATGCAGGATGGATTTACCATCCCTTTTTCAACAGATTGTTGCGTCTCGCGTAGTCCGAAGGCTGACAAACTATACTAATCCCTTAATCTTGTGAGTTCGCACTTATCATCTTTATCCTTTTTTCAGACATGAACTCACTCGGGAACATTCTCAGTCCAACTTCGGAGTCCAATCATATCGCATTTCGTGGGGCAGGAACGAGTTTTCCCGGCAGACAAACGGCTGTTCAAATTGATCCAGAGGCGCAAAAGCGAGGTGGTGTTCATGTTCAGGTCAGACATGTTCTACGCTTCCAGTCAATTATCGCAAATAATGACACTCGCCCATTAGATGGAGACTTTTACACATCAGGAAGTAGACGACGTTGAGATCATGAAAATCAGGCGTCAGACTCGAGAAGAAAGCGATACAGAAAATGACCTCGAAGTCAAAAACAAGGGACTGTAACGACTGATTGCGTGTATATCCTACTATTGTGTAGCCTGTAGCCCATGAACTCCACTGTAGAGGAGGGCTCATCGGAGGGGACTTGGTGTGTAAGAAAATGATAGCCCAGCTTAGTATACCCTCAAAATCATACATATGCGTTTGGCAATTGTGAGGCGAAAGTTATTTAACTCATTAATACGGCGATGCATTCTTCGTAACTAGTGTACTTCACTCATACCCAGGTCCTGTGCTGTACTTAGCTACTTACTACATCGTTCACGAATCACGAGGTCAGTCGAAACCGAACAGGGTTGAAATTGAAAGTAAAATAGTAAATTTAGAATTTATCTCAAGCAACGCAATAGAGGCATGATAGATACTATTAGCGCAGACGTCCGAAGTCAAAGTCTAACGTTTTCCAGAATTTCGAGGCATGAGTTGGAGAATTTGAACGGCGGATACAAAGTGGAATAAATTCAGGGTCACGACACAGTCGCCGTCGTCCACAAGATCTACGTGATCTTCAGGATCTCATCTTACTTTTTAAGTCTTCAAAAAGTAGTACGAGTCGAGGTTAAGCTTCATAGTTTGCAAGACCACCGGTGCATCTAAAAGGCGAAAACGTACGTCCTGATACACGAAATTGGCAACGACTTTTCAAATAAGTTACGGCACCATTGTCAAATTTAAGAAAATTTCCGGACGTTGGTCTGCCTATTCAGACAGGATAAGCGTGAAAATCGCAATGACCGCAGACCGTGGTAAGAGCATTCTGTTAGCATGAATACATAGATTGACGAACAGCAAGTCGGCCAGAGCTAATAGTATGGAAAGGTTGGTGCATGCTTCTTTGAAAATGAGGCGCAGAGATAGTGCATCAACTCAGGAGGAAAATATCATCGGCGGAACTACAAACAGCTCTGGGCCTCGATGACACTGGACGCAAAGAGTCAACACACTAGAAGCCTATGATGATCAGTGAATTGAAATAGTATTGGCGTCGAAACGGCACTGGGGAGAAAATGCGTTTAATAGTTGGACCGATAAGTCAGGAGTGGTAAAATTTGATTCTATGACCGCTGCTTGCCAAGGTACTTATCGAGCATGAAGCACCTTGGAGGGGAATCAAGGAATGATGTTAAGCCAATACGAGAAAGACCATTGCTGATCATGTAACGACACGTTGATTCGTACACCCCACACACTTGACAGTGAAGACCACTGGCAGCATAACAATTATCGAAGGACGCGGTCAAACGCGACGCGGGAGGAGCAGTGGTACAAGCACACTGTCATTATGTTTATCTGCGCGGATTGCCGGAATCGCCAATCATTGAATCAATCATCTTTCAGATCTTGACACCGAGAGTCGCAGCCGCAATTGCATTGTTTTCATCTTCAAAGGGCCAACGGACGACGGCGACCTTGCCTAAATCGTCGTGCGAATAATCAGGTGCTTTCGAGCACTTACAGTGTTCTGCTGTATTCAGGGCCCTATTCCATGCAGCCTACACCTGGGCATCACATGAGGCTTACATGTGCGTCTTGACTTAAGGTTTTGTGGACTAATACCTTAGAACAGCTCATACTTATCGGGGGCGATCAAACGACGGTGTGAAAATTGAATATTGAATTCTAAGACGAACGGGGGTTTCTATTATCGAATTATGCGATGTCACCCACCAAGCCAAAAGGATGTGCTTCTCTTCTCAGGGTGTTTATGTACATCCCCATCCTGTCGCGGATATAAATGACACCAATGTGTTGACCTCCTCAGCCGTCTTCTCCGTCCCTCTCCGCTTTGTATCCTCTGCCCCCGTCGCACAATGGTAGACTGGTCATCACCCGCAGAGATTGCAAGAGATGCAGGTAGGGGGATCTCACAATGAGCACCGCACGGACGACGTCTAAAACACCAACTACCATTCAGCCGCATTCAATAATTTTATGCACTGCCTCCTAGGACTATACATGTACGTGGCGGCCCTTTTTCACTGTTGATATATCTTTGACAGCGTTGTAGTTGGGAATGGTTCACATCGCTTGAATTTGATTGGAAGCATATCACAGGCAAGAAAACCTTCCGATGGCCAATGGTACGACACAATAGTCACCGATCTTCATGCTTATACTCATAGAGCAATAGATATTTTACTTCTTGAATCGGTATTGTCTGCTCTTCGCTCTGATGGGAATGTACGAACCTGCTTTTCTTCTTGCTCGATTGCAGAAGGTTAACCTTTTGGCTCAGTGCAGTCGCTTTGAATGTAACAACGTGAGCGCTATTGTACCCTCAACTCTCAAGCGTTTGTTGCTCAACAAATTCTCAGTAAAATCAATTGTCAGGGACTGTATACATTCAATCAAGTGCGTAGTGAATCAGAGATGTGCCGCCGGCCGTCTGTTGAACTAGATCCTAGTGCTTCGGAAACGCTGCTGTCGGCCTTGCTAGCATCAACCTATCATTGCGAACGTAAAGATTCTCCTTTTGGTGCCATCCCCCCTGGTTCACGTATTTCCTTACAGCATTGCAGTGTGGTCTCAGAAGTGGTACATTGTGGTACCTCTTGTGCTCGTAATCCTCGGACATTGGTCTTTGCTCTTACACGGTGCGTTGCCATTTGTGTATCCATTGGCTGTTCTGACGTTCCTGGGTAACTTACTACAGGTATTCTTCTCAAGGCTGAGTGGGTACCTGGACAGGGTTGCGTTATCGTGTCGACAGATCACTACCTTCTCGCCATCACTTTTATTTACTCTATGGCCTTCGACTTCACGGTTCTGTGCCTTACTGCCTTCAAACTTTACATTGGTTCTGGAAATACAAGAACGTCACGCCTGGTGTCGCTGATCTTCAAGGATGGTTTGATCTACTTCGCAATCGCGTAAGTTTTCCTTCCTTATTGATAGAACAAACGTTGAAGCCTCCGGGTTCAGGTTCTTGGCGAACTTGATCGCTACGGTGAGCATAAGCTGTAAAGATTTTCTTCGTACGACCACCTGACCCACTCGATAGATCTTCATGCTTCTCAACTTGAATGCGGTGATGTCGATTATTGCTAATGTCCCGGCTGCAATCGCTTCCACAGTTAGCTGCTTTCGACTCCTTGCCTCGCTTTTTCTGAAATTTCTTCCCAGATTGTAGCCTGTCGCGTCGTCCGACGTTTGTCAAATTATAGTACCACTCAAGGGCCTGCTGTTGTTTTCCAGTAAGCACGCCCACACCGACATTAGATAATATCCCGATAACGTCTTATCAGAACTGGGACAACGAATTCTTCGTTGGCCTTCCGTTCAGGCGCTGGCTCCATCGTGCGTCCCAAGTTGGCCACTAAAATATCTGCCACGCAGGCCGAGGGTGTCCATGTCCAAGTCCGTATTGCATCTTCCTCTGATCGTCTCTGATTGGCTGACGATGTACGCAGATGGAGACGTTTGAAAGCCCGTTAAGCCCATCGGACAAATCTTTCATAGAGTATGATGCTGCCGGCCACATTGTCAAGGGTGACCACTACGACCCCGAAGCGCAGGTCATCAGCAGTGAATTCAAACGTCCTCCCTATTAGGCCTGTTTGTCTCGTCGACCCCCGTGCATCCTCCGCGAACCATGGGCTCGGCACCGTCCTAAAGTATACCAGCCATCCACCACACGCTCATTCTCAACGTCATTGCTCCTGATCCGTCGGATATACACCGCTCTTGATACCATCTGATACCTTTCTTTCGACATACCATCCAAGGCTTTGCTTTTCCAAGAAGGACTCTTTGCAAACGCTTTAACCTCGCCATCGCTGTAATTCTAAAGATTGTGGCGCTTCTGAAGTGCGCAATAGCATTCATTTCATCGTTCACAAATACAAAAGAAGACTCGCATCACATAACGAAGTGTGGGTCAGCCAATAGATCTGTGTGTACTTTTATACTTTGTTAGAGCAGAGAAAGGAAGAATAGAGAATATCAAGAATAAAATTAGTTCTTAGTTGTTATGGCATGCGGGGAACCTGATTTTGAATAGCGTCTCACAAGTTAGCAAAACATGGTGAGGACAGCGGTACCTACACGGCCAGGTGGCGACTGCTGTCATAGAGCGCTGATCACTGATCACCTAAGTTGCCAGAAAACATTTCACAAGCTGCCGATGATCCATCCAGTATGCCCATAAGCCCGACCCCGATCTGTCATGATTGTCACTGTCGGCGCCGGTGGGCGTTTTCCTGCGTGCTAGTTCTGCAACGTTGCCAAAATATCACAGAACATCGGAAAAGTGGTGTGGAAATGGGCGACTTGGCGCTTGAGGTTTCTCTGGCGCTCGAGCATCATTACCCGCAGCCGGCGCTGAAGAATCTGTGATGGATCATGGGAGCAGTAAGGTGTGAACGGGCGTGGACCCACATATCTCTGGCGCCTCGCTTCGCAGCAGCTGAGGCGTCTGGCCGTATCTAAATGAATAGCTTTTTCTTGAGCTCACTGCGCCCCCATGCCGAACAACCGATAAGCTCAGAAGCACAAGAGCCATGTGCGTGTACTGAGTTATTAACGTTAACCTTGAAAATTTGGGACATTCGATCGATGTCCACACTGCCCATGATCCTGAGCAGTGGTACTGACGAATCACCGGTACTAGAGCTCGTAGATGTGTTGGGCTCCATGATGTGATCGTCCTCATTGGCAGATATACTCATGGATCTATCGCTGGCTAGTGCTAGTAAGCCTCCTGGGGCGAAAGAAGATAATAGTTGACGTTACAGTATCCACGGGAGTTTGTGTCGGGCGACACACCCATGGATATATGGATAGTAGGCCACCCGGGGCGAGAGAAGAGAACAGTTGACGTTACAATATCCACGGGGCCCTCACCCGACAGATATCACGTGTGGTGTGGAAGTTTGGCTGTGCACGACTTTCAGAATACAGGTCAGCTATACTGGGTTTAGCAATGCTTGTGTGAGCCCATACGAAATGAATCTTGAATTGACTAGACTGGTTAAGGTGGCGTAAATACTTCTAGGTTCAAACGCAAGTACTTACCTGATGAACCTCAATGTAACTCTGCGTCGCATCTGGTGCATAGATATTTCGAACAGCTATGACTGTAATTGTACCCACTATAGCCTAGCGTTGTTGGATTGGCAAAAGGTGGTGGCAGAGGTGAGAATGAATAAAGTCACGCGAGACGCGTCGCAATTGGGACGCGTATTTGTTGTGGGCTGTTTGCTTTGAATGGTTTTGATGGGCTTGGTATATCATATATGTGGTCTGTCTATGGCACCCAGCGACGGCAAGAGAAATCCACGACGACTGCTATCCTTTGACGCTCTAACTCGATCTTCATCGCCATCTATTGAGTCTTCTCATAGTCATACTCCTTTATCAAAAACTTCTGCTCTACCACAGATCATCGACAATGAGAATACTATAGACGATGGTTCTCAAGACTGGACTGAGAGCCATGGACAACCGTCTCAGGCATTGAGCTCTGAGCCGAAACGCAAACCAGCACCGCTCAAATTTTCTCAGTCGCCGACTCCAAATGCGACAGTGAGCACTTCATCCTCCAGGACGAGATGGGATCAGTTGCGGCAGCATGTTCTTCCAATCCGTGCAGCGACGCCACCTGTACCAGCAGCGTCACAAGGGCCCGCTCCGACAGTCCCACTTCGAAACCAGACTCCGAAACCTTCTCGGTTAGCGCGTTTGGGATTTCGTCACGTAGTTGAGCATGTGCGAGAGGCCGACGAACTTGTTCGCAAGGCTTCCCAAGAGATTGAGAAGCTATGTTGGACAATAAAGATGGCGGAACCACAGAAAGTGAAGGTCGAATCCCATGCGACTGGGTCCACATTGCATCTGGCATTTATGTCCAACGCTTCACTATCGTCTACGGCAGCCTCGAATGTACATCCGCCGCATGTACGCAAGAAACATGAACTTCAACGTCCCCAGTCTATACAATCCCTCACAACAGCTATTCGCACCGTGCCGTCGGTAAAGCCGCTATGTCAAATAGTGCTGCATCATGCTACGCCTTCAGGAGAGAAGAAACTTTTTCTGACAGCCCTTCCTCACGAATCACTTGTCTTGTCAACTCTTTTAACACCATTTCTTTCGACGGAAGTCGGAAAACAGGTTGAAGAGGAGAGGATGGTGGCTATTGAAGCTTTTGAAGTAACCACACGGACTTGGGCGCCGGCAAACGAGGTAGAGCTTTACTACATCTCTCTTTCTTGTGCAATGTTCCTCAAGATTGTTTCTAGGGAATGGGCGTTGAGCGTTACCTCTGGTGCTGCAAGGCAGCATTTGTACCCCCGTCCACGATGCGAACGCGCATTCTTAGTATCCTTTGGGGTCTCGTCATACCTACTGAGAACAACTACGTGATTTCCACACCAGAATGCTTCCAGACGCTCGTCCAGGGACTCTTCTTCCTTCTGCCAACTCTTCGTCCACTATCCAATTCTCCCCTTGCGCAGGAGGAAGTACCCCTGCTCATGGACGTTATAACGAAAGTTCGAGAGGGGTGTTGTGGAGAGCTCGAGACTCATTTTTTGCAAGAGGAGTATGATGCAATACCTTCTGCGGCAGACGACAAAAATTTTATCCGAGAGTCAATCCTTCTGGAAAGCCTGTCGCGGTGCTTGGAGGATTGCACTAATGACAGTCGAATATGGCTGTTCCAAAACACTGTCGAGGTAAGAGTTCCGATCTTTTCCATCAATGCAGTAGCTTTACGGCATATCTAGCAATACTGGACTAATAGGCCAGGGAAGACGACTTTCACACCCCTTCTCTCCGCTATACATGCACGCACGCTGAATAGCATCAGCCGTGCACTACTGAGCATCCTCTCAGTCCCTCTTGATCAAGCAGCGTGCCTCAAGAGGGCTCAGTGTATCTCCCAGATCTTGATGGAGAAATTAATACCGGATATCGACGCATTAGGCGATATTGTCAAGCCTGACACTCGAGTGAACGTTGTCAATGCTGTTCTCGAGCTGATATGCATGGACAGAGCTAAAGAACCTACACGTTGGGGACTGTCATTGGTGAATCAATGGTTTCGCGAATCCTCAGTATGGAAATCAAGCATCGATACGACCCTCCAGAATTTTGTGAGTCCCATCTTTTCGTGTTTCTTGGTGGCACCTAGTAACGTTTCGATTATTCAGATACTCAGAGGCGATTGGTCAAATATTATCTTCAAACTTGCATCCCTTACTCGACTTCTCCCGGACGAAATTAGGAAGCCATTGGTGGTTTTCATTGTGCCCTTATTGTACGATGTGAGTTGATGGTTTACCTTGAAATAACCAATATCAACTAATAGGATGACAGAGACTCGTCGAATCGCCACCATCTTTTCCCTACATACCCCTCACAAACCTCCTCGATACCATTGCACGTCTATACCCTCAGGTCTTCTATAAACCATTATTTTCCTGCGCAGCCTCATCAAAAGAATTCACGGTCGTCAATCACCTCTGCATTATCGTCATTGTCTCCAAGTTTCTTCCAGACTTTTGGATACGGGATGCCGAGATGGTGTCTGTGGCATTGATGAGCGATGGAGGAAGGAAAGCGCCAGAAACGGATCGAAAGTCGTGGATAAAACCAAGACTTGGGCAAGCTGTGGTACTACTGGAGTTGATTGCGTGTATACAGGCTGCCAGACACGAGAAGGAAGTGTCGTCTGTGAGTCCCTTTCGCACCTGTTACCTGGCTAGACCTTGATCAGGTCTCCAGCACGCCGATAACGCTTTGATCGAGACAGTGAAATTTGTGACTGCCTTGGAAGCACGACTTGCTATCCTGCTCGAGGCCAGGGTAAGCGGCTCCGTCGTCACTTAAGTGTCAAAGCTCAGTAAGACTTTATCGCTAGGAACGCACAACTTTGTTAGCCCCGTCTCAGAGGCTGCTCTTTTGTGTCCTCTTTAGAGAGATGAGGCTTTTGACACGATCGCTCAAACCGTGAGTTCAACCAAACGCCCATCTGGGTATGTTACTCACGTTACAGTAGTACGCCATGGCTCGCCCGAGTTATCGACTGGTACCTTGATTTGTACACGGATGACGGGATAGGTCCAGACCCTGAAGAAGAGGAAAAGGGTACTATTGGTCAGATACAGGGGCTCTATGCTGCTGCCCAAGACGGTGTGCGATCTGCATCTCAGGTATCTCTGGTCATTTCCTCTCCTGCAACTATCATGTAAACACCTACTCTCGGTCTAGCGGCGGAGTACGACAATGTTGCTGTCAAAGCCGGAGAAACCCCCACCTCCGGGCAGTGCGATTTCAACGAATTCGGCTGACCTCGTAGCTCTGTTCGTCAAGAAAGAGCATCTGATCACCTCGATTGCGAAGGGATTTGCTGGTAAAGCCATGAAGCTTTTGGTCACTATGTCGACCCTGTTAAACGCCACCGATTATCGTCGTCTGGCACCTTGTCTTTGGGATCTCCTGAGCGGCGCTGAGGATGCATCGTTGATTGCAGCAGTGCGTGTTCTTGAGCTGTTGCTCCCCATCCAGCCTGACAAGAAACTTTAGGTTTGTTTTTTGATCATGCAATGCGCTGAAAAAACGCCGATGGACCTCGTAGCTGTCATCGAAGTTGATATGCAAAGGTGGGCGTACATCTTATGATTAAAAGACACATTTCTTACAAACGATCCAGCTCTGATGATGCCACCAAATTGAACGCTGTACACAAGATTGGTATTCTCTTCAACTGGCGTTACCAGATTATCTCGCAACACACCGTTGCAGATCGTGCACGGCGTCCATTCAAAGTTGCTCGAGGCCCCTTGCCTTTCGTCTCCACTGATATCGGATCGAGCGTTTATATTCGAGAAGATGATCCAGACGATGTCTCGGACGACCTTCCTGCTGAACTCAAAAAGCGTTTAGCGGAAATTGGATGGGACCATGACAGTGCTCCAATTGACCAACATCGAGAATGGATCAAGATTCCCATATCCCTTCTATCCTCGCAACAGATGGATCGCCTGGAAAATATTGGTCCAGATGTAGCCCCTCCTGCATCACCGACGATGTTAAATCTGAACTCGTTGAGCTCCGATAAAATCGAAGAAGCGGCGGGCCTGTTGCGGCGTAACTCCAGCACCGGCGGTCCTCTCCATTCATTGAAGCGAAGGGCCGTCTTCGTTCCGTCTTTGGCACTTGTGTTTCCTCGCTTGGCGTCGTTGGTGTTCGACTCCAACTTGATGATCTCTTCTGCAGCACGATCGACGCTGCTTGACATTATGCGCAACGACCCTACGCTTATCAGTCGTCCGGTACTAGATTTATTTGCAGGGGAAGAGAAGGACATTCCTTCCGCAATAGTCACGCTCAATGCTTTTCTCCATATCCAAGGAGTCTTACCTTATCCGATGTCCCACTTGTTGTTTAACAATGTGGCTGGGTATTTGAAGTGGGCAACTCGACAGCCTGAAGAAAGCGATTCCCTGGCAGATTTTGCTCACGCTATTCCAGTCCTGGCGCGCCTCGTGACACAAGTCAGTGGTCTTTCTATACGGGACATTCGGCGGGCAAAGATTGAGTCTTTTCTCATTCCCTCCGGGAGCCTTTGGTTCACCCCCTCCGCTCCTTCCGGCCCCATGTTTCCTCGAGGCCTCGATTCTAGATCGAACCCTTTTGAAAATTTACCTTCAGATCTCGTATTGATTACAAGGATTCGCATTTCACAAAACATGCTGCTCTTGGCAATGTTAAAGAGGAATCACCACGATGTTCAGCTTGTCAGGAAGGGCATGTTGCGGTTGGAGCTTCCGACAACAAATAGAGGTCATCAACTTCCGTTGGAGCTATTAGACTTTGTACCCTTTCGACAAAAAAGGGAGCAAGACGTTGCTAGCTTGACCGGGTTATCTCTTATACTTGCACGTAGCCATGTCCTGCTCGTCGCGCAACTTTTCCGCTCCATGTCGCGTCATTTGAACGATCGTAATGAACTGGCTGTTCTCGTCGAAGGATTGAATCGAATTCTTTTGGTACATGGTGATGACATCGGCATTGTCACTCAAGTTCTGATTGGTAGGTTTTCCTTTACCTAGGTCAAGTTGCCTTTGCTAACATAGGCCGTCCAGCCTTAATGGTTGCCAGCACTCGGTTTCATCGCCTCTTTACTGATGGTGGCGGCTACGCCCTCTTCATGCCGGCAATACTCAAGGTCTATACAGAGTTTCACAGCCATCCAGGTATCCGATTGGCCATCGAATATGCAGCCAATCGTTTCTATGCCCTTCATCAAGAATCCTTTGTCTTCCAAACATTGGATATACTGGCTCACGTTGTCGCCCTACCCCACATTGACGCCGAGCCGCTCGTCAGAAACATTTACAACCTCTTCTTTGCGTTGCGGCACAGTGCTTCCACTGCAGTCCCAGATGCCGCCGGTATTCATAATACAAATCGCCTCCAAGAGCGTGAAGCGCTCATTATGAGCACCGCCGAAGAGAAACCACAGACATTTTTGACGCTTTTGCGGCGCAATCAAAGTATCGGAGAAAACCAGCATATCGTACTCGATTTGCCTGAGGAGTATGAAACCAGCCGACTTCAAATGGATAACTTTGTGCGACTTTTGCTGACGGTCATTGCACATGATCCTTCCATCATCCGAGCCGAGCACTTTCTACGGCTTCTGCGTATTCTGGCCCCACATCTGTATAACGCCTCCTCAAGTGCGAGGGCAGTCTTACATGGAGGAATCGATGCATTAATGACGCATCTCATAAAATCTTCCGTCAAGCTGAAGGCCTCTGAACCAACTCTAAACGAACGCGGCCACTCCTCTTCAACGGAGAAGCTCCTTGAAACCCAGTTGTTGGAGAAATCACGTTCAGCCAGCAACCTCATGACTATGCGATTGGACTATCTAGCATTGATAATTTCGTTCGTTCGTACTGGCGGACAGCTCTCCATCGCCTCTATGCTTCGCGTGACCGAATTGATCAGGACAATGCTCAAAGAAATCCCGATGGACATCAACCATGGCATTTCAAACTTCATGGCAAATTTCATACGTGCTGCTTTTTTGCGCGACAGTCCACCGCCGTTGAAAGTTGTTCTTGCGTTCCTCCAGGAATTGGCTCCGCTCATCAATAATTATAGCCCTGTTGTTGACTTTTCTGGCGCCTTCGAAGCCATTTCCGAACTAGTGGACATTCCGACTTATTCCACAGACCCCGCGTTTTCAAGGGCGATGATTTCCTCTGTATGCATCCCCGCCCTGACATCCTGTGAAACGGCTGCAACAACCGACATTCTGTTATCGTTACCGAGTCGCTCGAACATTGTCGCACTTCTTACACAGTGTGTCTTACTTCGCAGCGCTGATGTGATTGCAGAGGTCACAAAACGAACACCATCTTACGACTATCTCGCTGGAATTGTCTTTCCCCTGGTATTGTCGCTGAAAACGCAGGTACTTCTCGACCGAGATGGCCATCCAGAAACGTGGCATCGAGACGCGATCAGGAATGCATGGGTCCGTTTGCTATCATTTACAATGTCGGCATGCCGCCCGCGTCGCCGTTTAGAAAGGTCGAGATCTCAGGACAAGCATCGCTCTAATGATTTGAACCGATCGTCACTGCCACCTTTTCTTATTGCTTTACAGATCATCAAGGTCATTGTTATTCGTGCTGAGGGGGAAATATCCTGTATTCCTGGAATATGGTCGCGGCTGAGCGCCTTCCTCATCAAACTTTTGGCGGATGGGAGTGCTAATTTCACGATGAATACTGACGACATCTCGCCTCTTCCATCTCCAACACATTCTCCGAGGTCTAGTGTTCAGCTGGATCCGTTCCAATCCTCAGTTTCTGCTACCTTTCCTGCTCCTCGTACGCAACCTCTCTGCCATCCTCGAATAATTGACTATGCCCTTTGGTCGTTCTTGGAGCTCCTCTGCATCCATCGCAGCCCTCTAGTACTGCAGATGAGACTCTTCACGCTTGAAAAGCTTGTCGCGCTCGACTCAGGCCTCCAACAGCACAATAACCCTCGCAGCCGGCGAGCCTCGGCGTCTGTCTTTTCCAAACCTCGAAGACGTGTTTCCGACCTGCCATCTCAGGGTTCTCCAGGCTCGTCTCCGCTTCTAAGTGCATCTCAATCCTTCCCGCAAACGCTTCCTCGTGTTCCTTCTCTCACATCCCTAGAAAACGGTCGCCAACCTGGATATAATATTCTCTCATCTCCGCACGACATTCCTGGTCCTAAGATCGTCCATCTTGGTCCCATTTCTACATTTGGACGGTCACCGTCTCCTGGCCGAAGCGGAAAGGCGCTCGATAAAATAGCTACCACAAGTCAAATCAAGTCAATCGCGCTCTCTCGCGCCACGTATAAGCGGATCCGGACGGTTCAAAGCTTCATGGGATACGAAACGCTATTGCCAATACCACAGAGTCAGGAGATCGAAGGTGATGGCATATTCGCGACGTTGCGGACCACGACAGAAGCTCTGGAATCTATTAGAAAGGAGACAGGAGAACTATTGGCAGAGTTTGAGGGCTTGGCAGCCCGTAGCCTTGAAGATGAGGGCGCAATCGTCGATCCATCTCAGTTTGCCACAGCTTCAATTTCCTCCTCAACAATCAGTTGATGTACATGTGTATCATAGCCACCGCTAGACCTTTTGTAATGTATCTCTCTCTATCTTTATTGTTATGCATCCAAACTGTCGTACATGCTGCTCCTACTCATTACAAAGAGATTCGGTTAATACCAACGTACTGCATTAGTCCCATTTTTCCTAGATCGTTGTAATGTATACCATCATGGATTCTATGCAAAGTTGCTTGAGTAAATGATCGTGAGTGGGATGAGTTACCCATCCATTCATACATAAGATCGGAACATAATTTAAATCACATCGACTTCAGAGGGCCAGGGCGACCGTTAAGAGTCCAGTAATGATAGCCAAAGTGGCCCGAAGGGAATATGTTAGCCCCAGTATCGATTCGGCACCATTCCCAAGGATAGTAGACGCGTTGACCAGCATGACGTCAGGCGTTAACAACGACGCGTTTGAGTTGCCATATGTATACGCGGTTACTTCCGTAGCCGTGCGTACGTTAGACACAGTGCAGTCAACAGAAACGGATTGCACTACAACGTCGAAGTAGCCGGCGGAGAGGTAGTCGGGATCTTGCCAGTCAATCATCCCTAGATATTGGATGAGCGGCGAGCAAATCAAGTGTACATGTGGGTGATACGTACCTCCTCCCCAGATAACTGTGCCAGCGGCTGAAGAGGCAATGCCAGCTGGCCAAATACTACGTAGAATAAGTAAAATGGATCTCATTGTTAACGGGACAGTTGAACATACGAGAGTTGAATACGTGCAGGCGTGTTCGGGAAGTGATATACACCCTCCTTGTCCACAGTTTCATTCTGATGGACCGTGCGCACTATCTGTCCATCTATCCCCCACGCCAGATATGTAGGTTGCCAATCGAACTACATCACATGAATGATTGAGGTAGCAGGACGCAGAATACAAAACATACTGTATAATCATGGAAATTTTCGTAACTGTCGGTAGAGATGTTCGAAACTCCTCCATTATTTTGTCCGGTCGCTGGAAAGAGAGAAATTGTATGATTCCCTAGATATACACTGAAAGGATGAAAAGCACTTACGGACATAACCCTGCCAGAAATAGTTGGTTTGACCTTCAAGGGTCTTATTGCCAGGGAACTCCCAGTCTATTTCATCTCTGACGTCGCTCATCATAATAAAGGCAGTAACGACTCCTCCCCAGCGGCTTGTTTTTACTAGAAAATAAGAAGCAGATTAGCAAATCCGCGGAACGGAAAAACAGAGAAGCGAAAGCTTACGCCTAGTTGTAATCTTTCCGTAGTGGACATAGCGAGTGGATGACAAAAGTGTTCCTTGATTCGCTTCCGTGAGGGTCAAAGTCATTGCACCACCAGTGATATTGGTCTGGAGGATGTTGCCGGACTCCATGATCCAATCTGCGGGAGAGAGCTTATGAGGCCAATTTTCACATTGTTGAAGGATACCACGCACCCCACTCTGAAGCATTACCGTTGTAGTATGACGCGTTCTGTAAAACACGGTCGAAATTCGAAAAAGTCATCTAAGTGGGCATAATTAGTCGCCAGCGCACTATGATTGAGTAATGAAACGAACGTACGTTCTTGCTTTCGCAAATAGGGCTTGGTTTACAGGAATCCATAGAATGTGAACCTAGAGGGCTGCATCCTCCCAAGCAGTACTAGAAACTTTGCATGAACTGGATATCCGAAGGAATGGATGATATGACGAACAGTATCGGTACCGCAGTAGCCGTAGAAACCTTCAAGGTTGCGGGTTCAGTAAGATGACCGTACATAGGACATTAACAAGACATACTGCAGCATGGGGTAGACGAAGGGCATTTATTTGTTAACGAACTAAGCCCACCAAACATTTTCAGTACAGACATTATAAGGCCACTGGATCCAATAGTACGCACCAAGTTTGAGCACGAACGTTGACCGCCAATAAGGAGATGAGGGCGGGGAGAGCCACCGCCAATATAGAATACATATCGTAAGGTTTACGAGCAGAAAAGTGGGGACTTCATAGTGTAGTAAGGAGGTTTTAAATGAGCCGGATCTCTTTTTGATCATCTTAAAACTCGGCAACCCGGGCAGGAGAGGTTGCTACGCCCACATCGCGAGCCCTGATAGGCCCTGATGGCATCATGGTAGTTCATGATCATTGTCTTCGTGATGCACAGCTTGTTTAAACATCACAACGTTCGTTCATCCTCAAAACGCGATATTATATCTAGAGAACTCTACAAGTCATATCCGATTATTGGAGGCTCTAATGATAATCCATTTGTATAGCAATGTTTGCGTGCCACCGATCAAGAAATCCAAGACATTAGGTTCCTTCCTGCAAGTCACGGTATCATCTATTCTAAACCGAAAAAAAAGCGAAGATCAAGCCAACAAGCGTTGGTGAGGAACGGTAGGTACAATTTGCGAGTGTTTCGACCAAGAACATGAATTGGGAGCTACGTTCGTGTTGAACCTGTCATAAAGGTGAGACTGTCTAATTCTTTACAGAAAGAAACAAATGTCACGGTTCCTTACCGAGGGTTGACTGAAGAGGCCCCTAAAGCATGACGTGATCGAAGGTTGAAACTACCGGAAGGGTGCGGCGCGCGGAATCCAGAGTACTCGAGGGTTTTAAAGCGCGGTCCTTGATTAAGACCACAGTGCTGGGGAGCGGATTCAAGCATATGCTGATAAGCAACATCAGAAGCGAAAGCAGTGGTATTACAAAAGGGAGCTTTGGAAGCTGAAGCATGATCAAAGAGTGCAGATTTATGGCGAACATAGTTTATCATGATTTCGTTCCCTAGGTAGACCTGTCCATGAAGAGTTTCCTTGGCTTCTTGAGCTGCAGCAGCGGATTCATATTCTACAATTACAGAGGTGGTCTCATCCATCGAGGCCTCGACAAGATTGAGTTTCTTGATGCGTCCAAAAGGATAGAACAAAGGATGCATGTCATGCGCCTGAGAGAAGAGAAGCCAAGGAAGGTTCGTGACAAGCAAAGTAGGCGTCGGAGTAAAACTAGCAGTCAGAGAAGAGAGCTCAATATCGTTGGTGCTGCTCGATGCCGCAGAGGAATTGTCCGAGCCGTCCTCTTGTTTTTCTTGAGGCAAGACAGGCAGAAAAGAGACTGAATTGGATCTCATAGTAGAATCAAGAGGAAGCCCACGGTCACCGCCATCAAGAAAACCTATGATAAACTTTAAATTACAGCCATTGCCTGGCAGGCAGAGGAGTTCTCACCACCTGAACGCTGTACGACAGCCCAAGATATATCCAAGCAATGTCCCCTGAGAATGAAAGTTAGTGAGATACTTCGGTACTACACACCTCAACATACTTCAGCTGAGTACAAGAGAGAGAGCACATGGCCAACTTCGCCTCCTCGTGGGTGGAAAAAACGATAAACCCGCGACGGCGAGACGAGTTATCTACAGTGGCAAGTATTACAGAGTGTACGACTGTGCCACATTGGGAAAAGAGAGTCGCGAATTCAGTCCTGGAACGGACACGTCAAAAAGAAAAAATTGTGCACTACTTGGAAAAGAAAACGTACTTTGTAAGCGAAAACGGTAAACCAAGCACATACAGATTTCGACGGTCGTCCGCCAGTCGTTTCA
Organism: Tricholoma furcatifolium; assembly: GCA_018854895.1. Lineage (NCBI taxonomy): Eukaryota > Fungi > Basidiomycota > Agaricomycetes > Agaricales > Tricholomataceae > Tricholoma > Tricholoma furcatifolium. The sequence continues at coordinate 36,501 of JABAJV010008595.1, forward strand.
ATCGTGGGCTGAGAGGCGAGGAGATCGGGCTAACTTTGCTATGGACAAATTGCCATACTGAGCTTGAATAGAACGCGCAGACATGAACAGATAAATTAACGCACAGTTTTGCTCCGTGTATTAAATACCCTGACATGCATGGCGCCTTTCTGCATGGCAGAATATGAGCAATAAGGTCGTCAAATGCAACAACATCGGCAACAATATCGACCCACATAGCAGAGTCGTGGTCATAGAATTCGACCTCTAGATGGTTGCCAAAGGCGTTCTGCATGTAACGCGAGCTTTTGACGCGTCCTGAGTGAAGGCGAGATAAGGACGTGACCTAAAGTCTAATGAACGACGACGCGTACCGACAAGCGCGTTAAACAACGCCACGATCTCGGGGCTGTCCTCTGAAATACTTTGAACAACTCGCTCAATGTGGAGTGAGTGAAACACGAACCGCGAGCAACGACATTCTCAACCTTTACCGTGTTGCTTGCGCTTTGCCAGGTATTGATCTTACGAGATTCGGGGGGCGTAAAGGGCGACGAAGCCAACATACTGAGACAGTGCGATGAGGAAAGATGGGAATCGCTGAGGAGTAAAGACAAGAAATAAAGAGCGGTATAGAGAATGGGATGAGCAAGAGACAGTGAGGGCAGGAAACAAAAAGGCAGCGAACTCCGATCCGACATTTCGTTTGAAGTTGAACTCTCCAATAACACGAAATTCTCATTCTCATTGCTTCTTGTAAACTTAAGATACATTCAATAATATCCGCATATTCAGGAGGAAAAACAATGCGCTTTAACCTCGCTTCACATAGAACGTTAACTATGGATGATAACCGCTCAGTGGCTAGGCTTTAAAGGCTTCAGCTCCGACAGGCCGTAACATTTGCAAAATCAACTGTCTGTCGAGCAAGCAACTGACTTTACTGCCACCCGCTCTTTTGCCAGTGAAGGCATTTAAAGAACACGCTGTCATGCCGGACTTCCTAATCAAATCACCGTCAACGTCGGTCTATCTTCTGAAGTGGAAAAGCGTAATACTTACCTTGCTTCGAAAAGCGTGCTTTCCTTTAAAGTGCCTCTGGGCTGTGGTGCGATGGAAGCAATTTATAGCGCCGATTCACCTATGGCCAAATCGTTGTGAGCCGAGATCCCAAAAGCCAAACCCAGAGCTTGTGCTGTAGCTTGGTTTCTATACAGGCGAGTTACCTAGGCAGGGCGAGATCTTTCAACGCCGTGACCTCGGCGATAAAACGGGTCCGATGCGCGATGGGCATTGTTTTTCCATCTGATATTCAATAAAACGCTTCTCCCACCCGTCCACATGAGATGTGTTGCGCTGAAATGTCTAGAGTTCGAGGTAAAATCAAAGGAGGAAGAAGAGTTGGTCACCCCATGTTAAATCCATTTTCAACCTATTATTCAGAATTCTCTCTTAGTGTGCGTCACCAGGACAAGAGGGATGCATCTAGCCCTAAAACTCAGATACAGAGATAAAGATGTCGCATTTTTGCCCTTCAAGATGAAAAACAGCGGGTTTTTACCTGCTTCTTTCGAGACTGTAGCGTGCAGAACGCAAGATAATTGCCCGACTTGATTTGATACTGGTCAAAGAAATAACAGCTGGCAAGCACCTAGACCCGGATCGCGGCAGTTCCAGAGCCATTCAAGTCGATTCATCTGCAGAGAACCAAGGTAATGTCATGTCTAGGCGAGGGAAGAAATATTTACATTGTCAGCAGCGGAGTCCCAACGGTATGGCCAAAATGTTTATAAAGGTCGACCATTAAGTAGGAATGCCCCAGTTGAACACCCAGTTCCACATCCAACCAGTAACCAGTAACTCACCATATCGACAATGAAGCTCACTTCCGTCTCTACCTTCCTCATCGCTGCCATCTGCGCGTCCGCAAGCGCTGTACCTCGCAACAACGATGTCGGCGGCTCCACCCAGTGCAAGACCGGGATTATGCAGTGCTGCAACTCTCTCCAGGCGGTAATTATCCCGTCCTCCGTCTTGCGTACATGAGCAGATGCACAATCTCACTAGGTCAATGAACTCTCGGGCACTTTGGCTCTCCTCGTTGGTCTCCTCGGTATCAACCTTGGGAGCGTGACTGGGCTGATTGGAGGTAAGAGTTGTCGCAACACTCGCGACGCGAAAACGAGAAGAGCTCACGCTTCACCAATAGGAGGTTGCATCCCCCTCAATGTTCTCGGACTTGGTGGGAACTCCTGGTATGTCCTGAGCCGGGTAGCCCTTTTGCACTGATATCGACATGACCCAGCTCTGGCGCTAAGTCTGCTTGCTGCACTGGGAAAGATTTCGTAAGTTTTGATCCTTGCTCAACCTTTCAAGGTGGAAAAGGACTCAAACACGCCTGTACCAACAGGATGATGGCCTTTTGGTCCTCGGCTGCAGTTCCTTGTAATGGCAACGTGCAGCTTGGGAGCCGGTGGGAAGTGCGGCTGAGCATATTGCTGAAATACCGTGTTCGTTATCCAGTCCGTACTTAGAAATGTTCATTAGTTCATGATGTAGTTATGAGATAACCCAGTGTAACAAGCGATACTCGCAAGCAAGAGAGGCTCGATTTGACGATTCGAGTTCATGCATGTGTGATGGAAGGGAGCCCAAATTTGCTACCAAGAAAGATATAACGATGGGTCTGTGGGTCTATGGGAGCATTGCATTAATTATACATTGAGAATATAGGTTCGACTCAATAAAAATACATGGCACAAATGGCCCCTCGACTCCAGTTCCAATCCACTTCATCAACTCTTCTCATCCCACCGCTCAAACGCGTCCGATCGCAAACTTGCATTGTACGCTTCTTCCACAGATTCACAGAGATTGTCCAAGCCCTCCAAAGCCTCAGTCAAGGCTGTCAGAGAGCTGAGGTTATCTGCATTGGGAGGCAACAGGAATCAAATGAAGTTCCCATAGAAAAAGGTAGGGCCATACGTACCGTACATCTGTATGCGAACCTGTATGATATTTTCGGACGGATGAGGTGCACTAGAGGAAATATTGTCAGTCCCTTACATGAAAGGCCGTAAATTGCGGTAAATTATTCAAAAAGTCGCTAGATGAACATAGACATGATGTCAACCCTGAGCAGGCTTGAAAACGTGTTCAAGAATATACCGCATGCAGGAAAGACCAACAAAGCACGTGAGATGTGAAAGAGGTGCTGTTGGAAAGGACAAGGGGAGGAGATAATTATTAACGCTGAGGTCGACACAATGCCATGGAAATATAGCATGAGCTGAAGATACCGATAGTCTAGCACAGCGAGAGACAAGTGCGATAGGTGATTCGTAGTGTCATGAGTGCACGAGACACGTAAAGAAATCGAGAAGACGAATTGTTAGATATTCACCTGTAGCCACAGAATTCGACCTTGGGACTGAATTACAAAGAGATCAGCTGGTTTCAAGAAGAATGTAACCGTCCCCACTTTTTCATGAGCATCCACCGGAGTGCATTGCCAATTGTATGGGTCTCGTCGTATATTTGATAAGTTGCAGCTGACAGATTAGGCTCTGCGCCCTTCATCTGCGAAAAATGAGAATTATATGACGGAAATTGGAAAGTAACTCACAAGAGTTATTTTCTTTGGTGTTTCTGCCATTGTGCCAGGTCCAATGAGCGAATTGTAGATAGGTGAATGGACGAGAACCGAGAATATTTTCAAAAGCACACGTGATGTTATGTAAACACAAGAAAACAACGCGGCCTGTTCACGCGCACAGGATAAGTCGCCTTTCTAACAATGACATAGCAATGGACGACGCTCCTACACAAAAACAAACATTGTTTCGTTTCCAAGGACGATAATGCGACAGAATCCTATTATACTACGTAATCCAAAGAGAACAAACGCGGTTGCTAATTTCCTTTGTGGTGGGGTCACCCCGACCGTTTGTTGCACAATGAACAAGGCCTACAGTCTTCCAAAGGAGCTCGAGGCTTGTAAACACCGTCGAAATGTATAAAGCACTGCTCTTCAGGTCGGTTGTCTCTCAGCAGTTTCCCTTCTACTCTCATTTTTCTTGGCACGACTTCCACTTATAATAAGGTAGCGCCCTTGGCACTGGTGGCCATTCATTTCAATTTCACTTCAATCTATCCCTCGACGACTTCTTTTCTAACAAGCGATGGTTGCTTCTGAACGCCCTGTTCTCCCACCTCTGCACACTCTTGGACTTCTTGATCTACCCACGCACACCATCAACGACTCTAATAGACATACCTACAATAATTCGGTGTGTATGGTCGAATTTCGTACCTCTTTTCCATTGGCTTATTATTCATCAGGGGTGCCCACCTTTGTACGTACCCCACAGGGGTCATCACCAGCCTTCCACCTCTTCGTCTGCGACTTCACGCCCCTCCTTACCTGATTTTGAACTCGAATATCAATCATCGAGCAATCGTGTTTGTCTACCTTCTTTTTCACCGGACATTTTTATGGCGCCTACTACGCCCATCCTTTCCATCTCCACAATATATGCGAATCCGCAAACGACGTTACACCCTACAAATCCCAATGCACCGCGTTTACGTATCAGACTGGTGCCGTGCGCGCTTAATGAAGCGCAGGCCATTGTTTTTGTGCCTCCTCCCGAGTCAAGGCAGCAAGCCCAACTTTACTTCGAGCCCTCCATCGAGCAATTTCGCAATCCGGGTATACGACTCGTACGGGGTGCACGTATCCTTCCGTATCGCATCACACCTAGTCAACGTAGAGGCTAATAACAAGGAACCAAAGCCATTGCGGATCTAGTTTAGAAATTCTGTAATCACTGTATATCACGACAGGCTACGCATTACGACTCATAGAACGTCTTCACTACTGTATTTGTGACAATTACCTGCGACTGTGTTTTGTTAGAGTTGGGGTAGGATAGTAGGGGACGATCAAATAATCTAGTAGCTACTAGTAAATAATAACAGTGTACTCTAGATCTGCCTGCACATGACCTCGAAGTTCCATTGTTTTCTGTTCGTATTCACCGATACTAATACAATCTTGCGCGTGTCCTATTCCACATTGTTACTCTGAACAATTCGCCGATTTTATATCTCTTATACTGGTTCGTTGATGCGCATGCCTCAAAAGCCTTTGTGAATGCTCAGTGGCCACAACTTCAGGCGTCTTTTGCTGCACCCAATGCGTTCATTAATATCAGTCACCGCTCACATCGTCCAGCCTCAGGGTCTTGTTGAGTTTTAGCCAGTGAGTCCCCTATATCCAAGCTTGTCAAACGGCATTAACTCGTATAGCTCATTTATGAAATAGAGCAGACCCGCTGAACATAACCTCAAGTTAGCATTTGAGTGTTCCCATCAGCAGTTCTGACATTATTCTTCGATCCCTTCAATATAGGTAAGGCAATTCACAACTACGGAAAGAATATCCAAAGTGACAGCGAAGTTTAGCTGACCAGACTTCCAGTGCCACCCACATTTACCTTGACTAGATAACTGAGATACGCTTCCTTCGGACTGCATTAGCAAGTACTTAATCAAAAATGTACCCGTACTACTCACCTTTTATATTCCCGCCCTCACAGCTCATATCGCCTCCTGTTGCTCAATGTCTGGATTAGCTCCAGTGTGGTGGGGGATAGCGACGATTGTATTTCTTTTATCATTGACGAGGATCTTTGCTCTGCATCCGGAGAATGGGCCAAAACTTGAATCGCCTCCAGGTCCACGCAAACTACCTTTTCTTGGAAACATTCTCCAAATTTCGAGTGGAATGGCATGTATTTCGATATTTCCCATGCATGACTAGTGCGATTGATACGTTGCTGGCAGCATCTAGGAACGTATTTTAAAGGGTTGACTGATGTATATGGAGGCCTTGTGTCGCTAAACTTGGCAGGATATGTACGGTCCCATTCAGTAACGTTGATTTGATACTCAACCCCATTATATAGCCTATTATTTTAATTGGAAGCGCAGACGTGGCAAAAGACTTACTAGAAAAACACGCTGCAAAGCACTCCTCGCGTCCAGTCCTTCCGTATCTTGTACGTAGCTGTTATCTGATATCATTGCTCTTAAAGTAGGTTGAGCTGTCAATCGTTCAGCGTGACCATGTCAACCCCGGGGCTATAAAGAATAAATGGGGTTTCTTTGAAAACAGTGATACATGGACAATGGGCCGAAGACTGACCGCCAGAGTTATGTCTGTTGTTCGAGCTGGGAAGACGGAATCTGTTCAGGAGCTCGAAGCCCTTCACAACATACAATGTCTCCTAGATGATGGTGGGAAAGGGTGGTTTCATCACATGGAACGGTATGTACTATACGACTAACCTCAACCAAGTGGGATAATCCGGCACTTATATTTCCGAATCCTGCTAGGCTTGCGGCAAACAATATTCTCGCTGTTGGATTTGGTATCCGAGGCTCGACCAAGTTCGAATCGGATTTGAGCGACTCCATTCTCAATGTGAGCATAGGATTTGCCTTGGGTGACAAGGTGGCTCACTAGCGGACACTTCACTTCATGCTAATGCAATTAGGTTATTTTTGAAGGTATAGACCTTGTCTCTCCTTCTGCCAGCATCATCAACGTGTTGCCTTTCTTGGATTGGATTCCTGGGCCTGTATCATGGCGTGTGCGCGCACAGTCCTTCCGCAAGCGAGAGAAAGCGATCTACGATAAACTTTTTGATGAGGCCCTGTTGGGCAGGGGATCCGGTGTCGACACGTACGGTTGCTATTTTGTCAATTTCCTACTGTATGTAACATCACAATCTAGCTGGGCTGCATTCTTCGCGGGCAGACCGGATGGTGACCAGCGCCACTTGCTGGATGCCGTGGTCCTTGTGGGATCACTTTCCTCTGATTATATGTCTTTTTACTGAACACCTATCAACTCAGGGAGGCATTGAAACTGTCAGAAATTGTACAGTTTAAGCCGTGATCTTACAATCCTGACTGTTTCTGCATTAGACTGCTAGCGCTCTGCATACCTTCATCCTTGCTTGTATTTGTCATCCTGACTGGCTTTCTGATGCTCGTAACAGCATTGACGAGGTTGTGGGAGAGGAGCGCATGCCATCCTTTCAGGATCGAGCTTCTCTTCCATACGTGGATGCCCTAGTTCGAGGTAAATATTCTACCCTTTAGTTTTTCTTATGTTAAGCGTGTGAAAACAGAAACTCTTCGTTGGCGTCCAGCAGGTATGTGGCTGGACTTGACAGGGCGCCGCACACAATATTTAGGTGTTAACAGCTCGGATCGGGATACCTCATCAAACTACTGAAAGCGATGTGATCGAGTATAACGGTGAAAAGTATTCTATCCCAGAAGGCAGCATCATTTTTGCCGTTCAGTGGTATCTTATCTCATTGGTTTCTTGAAAGTTGAAAAAAACATCTACCACAGGGCCATTGAACATGACGCATCGAGATTCACGGACCCCGACCGATTCATACCTAGCCGCTTTCTGGATGGCGAAGGCAAATTGAAAGCCGAGTATGAAACAAGCGCCTTTGGACATGGTCGAAGACGTAAGTCGTTAATCTCCTTCATTATCAGACCAGGTAAAGATATTATCTGGATGCAAGTCTGCCCTGGTATTCCATTCGCTGAACGAACACTTTGGATTGCTATTGCCATGATTCTATGGACGTTCGACATCTCCGGGAGTGAGGAACCAAACGCCAAGACGGGACTGCCGTTTCATTACGACACTAGCGATGCAGGCTTCCTGCCAGGGGTCTGTATTTTCAGAGTCTATTCCAAACTAACCCCTACTAACCAATGCTTACTAGATTTCAGCAAGACCTCACAAGTTTCCGGCTATGTTCAGAGCTCGTTCAGAAAAACGCGCAGAAGTCGCCAGAAGGGAGTGGGATATATATGAGAAGGAACTACAAGTTCTATTGCCTGCACTGTAGCCGGACATGCTGATAGTAATGTATTCATGATGTCTTCCGCTCGATCTTATCGCACACAGTTTCACTCCGATAAAATTCCTTCGAGTATTGGCATTTCGTTCTGCTTTGGTCCTGGGCTATGGGTTCAAGGTTCAAGCTCTAAAGCTTCCAATGACCACTCTTCAAGCATATATTTTGGGTTTTACTTGGAACTGACAAACTCGTCTGTCTCCAACAAATTTAGTCCCACCAGCTGAAATCAATGGTAATATTCAATTCAGTAACTGGGTTCCCAGAGACCATGTTGGAGGCGGAGCGTAAGTACGATGGACTGCTAACCATATGGTACCACTCAAGACTCAAGCACGTCAGTCAAGAATCCATGATTACTGGTGTGTTCGCTGAAGGGGACCGGGGTCAAGTGAAGGGGTCAAGGGCTCTCTAAGAGTGCCGGACGAATGTTAATATTGACATTAAATTTGATACTGCCAATTTTCCAATGTAAAATACGTCGACGTGTGAAAGATAAATAGTCGTGTCCTTTTACTATCCTCTACATAGGCAATATCGATAGGAAAGTACTGCCGTCAAAAAAAGTTACGTAGCCATTCTATCGCACAACTTCGTCAACTTTAGACCGATTAATACAGAACCCCTGGACGTCTTAATCAGAAACGAATTACGCAGTGCATTCCAAAAAAGAATTACCGGTGTCACCCATTCCTTGCAACCACAACACACCCCCGCCCAGTCGTAATTTCCCAGTTTAGCACCACATTTCGGATTAGGACAGACAATCTTTCCAGCAAGTTGTCCAGCTGAGAGAAATGACTCCATCCATCCCATCTGATAGATTGTGTTAGGTTAAGAACAGGACCAGGTAAGTACCCAAGTAAACGCACAGGTTCAACAAAATAACCCGAACACTTGGGATTGGCTAGTATCGGGGCACTTTGAGGGGGAGGCTTTGGAGTTGGCGAGACACCAAGGCTAGGTGAAGGTATGTGAGAGGTACGCAGAGCGGCTAGCTTCGGGTTGGAGTATAGCTCTGCAGCGAGGTCTGTGGGGCTGATGAAAGTGGTTGTAATCGCTTTTTCAGCAGAAGGAGCTAAAGTCTGACTGTCGTTGGAGGCGCGACGAGCCTTTTCAAGTACTTCCAAGGGGGATTCTAGAGGCTCGCTCAAAGGGGAAAGAACGGCGTCCGACATTCGACGGCCAATGATTCTTGCGGCCTCATGCGAAAGGCTTGAAAGATTTTCTACGGTTCCACTAGGGTCTTCATCGTCACTTTCTAACGCTGAAGTCGATTGTAGGCTGCTTCCAGGTGGATGCTCAGGTAGCATCTGCAGAGGCGGTTTGTCTCCTGAAGAACGTCGACTAAGCGACGATCCTGAGCCGCCATTTGAATTAACATCCATGGACGACATTGTCAGAGTATCGCCAAGTCCCTTGTGCGATGGACGACGAGCCCGTGGTTCACCAAGCCCGCTGATGGCTCCACTGGATCGTACTTGAGTTAAAGACGAAACACTTTTCGTTGAAGATGAGGAGCGTCTCGATGCTGCAGGAGTCCCTACAGCGGGAGTTGCAGGGCCCAATTGACCGTGATCAAGCATGTGTTCTCTTGTCGCTAGCTCACGCCTAAGAGATAAGATGAACGCCATATGGGACAAAGATTTCCACCCACCTGCACATTTTACATCTTATCCGCCGACGTGGGTAGCCAGGTGTGGGAGGAGTTGAATCTGAAGGCGTATGTGGAAATTTTGCGAACATGTCTGTAGCTGGAAGTGAGCCGTCGCCATCTGCGATCAAAAAATGCGATCAACTGGTTGTTTAGGGCAGACGGAATAGCTCACTCATGACTTCATCGAGGGCGCGTTCCATGTAGTATAATCGTGTCGTTTTATCACGTCGTGAAACTTTGAACTGGGCCTGGTGAAATATTTCCAACTGGCGGAGGAAACCCTGGTTTGGCCTAAGGGGAATATAAGGTCATATGAAGATGTTCAAACTGTTCACATACTCGATGTGAGGCCTGACGTTCCTTATCATCTCCAGGGCAGCTTCCCTGTCCAAGTTCCTGCTGTACATAAGATAGGCTGCAACAACGGTTGCGCTACGACCTATTTTGTAGGTTAGATTACGAGAGGAAAGAAGTGCAGGGTGTAACGTACTAACACCCGCATGACAGTGGACCAAGACGCCGCGTCCCTTTCGCAGTTCTGCATCAATGAAATGTATCGAGGGTAGCAGGTGTTGAAGAATATCCGCATCTTCTGTGTCGTCTAGAAGCAGTTGATGCTGGATAAAAGTCTGTATATGTTTCCTTAGCATGGTTCTCCAGGACATAGGCTGTATTTCACACCTCTTTGATCGTGAGCCTCCCACGCATGGCAGATAAAATACTGTAGATTCCATTCTCCTTGAGGTTCTCGACGTCCAGAGCACTCGGAAGGTCTCCAATCCATAGTCCCGGCACAACTTCATCCATCGACATTTTCAAGTTCGTAGGCTGTCTTCACGACTATGGCGCGTTATGTAAAGGGGGTTCAAAGATGATGGTTGGTTAGAGCAAAGAGCTGGGCCAATTAATGGAGAAACCGAGGGAGAAACTCAAAGAGTCAAAATGCAAGCATGAGCCGAGCCGCCGGAGGCTAAAAATAAATATTTAAATAATCACGCTCTCTAATCTTGCCCTTCAAAGTGCATTCTTTACTTCTTTACATCGAGTCGGCCCTAACTTGCATGGCGTTGGAACCATACTTTAGGGCAAAATCTGAATGAATCTCTTGCGTCGTCGCTCTCGTAAGGATTAGATAGCCCTCCATCAGCTAAGAGGATTGCTGTGGCAGATTAGGCTTCAACTTACACGAGACCGTGCATCACCATCGCCACTTCGTGTTGTTAACAATGCGCCATAGGTATTTTTGATAAGTATATTTTGATAGAACGATCACGGGACGAGAAACCTGTGCGTCAACTTGGGTATATAAAACTTGAAAGCCCCTATCGACTCGTATAACTACACATTTATGAGCCCTTTGCCATGCTGTATATCATTTGTGAGTTGATGTACTCCTTGGTTACGAAAGGAACATACCGGCCAAGACCAGCAGTGTCACCGTTAAAGATATCCTGGTCACCAGGGTTGGAGCCAGAGTCGGCGTACTGCCAGAAAGTCGTATACTCCCAGCCTGCGGGGAGGGTACCGATGGACGAAGCCCAATCAGCGATCCAGAGAGGGTTGTTGTTAGCAAACCCATCGTAATTGCCTGTGCAGGTGGTCCACCAATCAGTGGTGGTGTAAATGACTGTGAAGTGAATCAGTTGCCCGAATGGTCAAAGAGACAGAAGATTCTGCGCAAACCTGGGTAACGGCTAGTCTTGGCAAAGTAGGTGCTGGAGAAGTCGTCAATCCAGGAAACCATGGCAGAAGCGCTCAGGTCGTAGCATTCATCACCATAAGGGTTGTCTGTAAGTTCAGTCAGTAAGAGGAGATGACCAAATGTTGAACGAAACAGACTTACACTCGATGTCAAGAGCACCAGGAAGAGTGATACCGTCGGCAGTCCATCCACCTCCATTAGCAAGGAAATAGGTCGCCTGGGTGGCACCAGAGGAGACATCGGGACGCGCAAAGTGGTAGCCACCACGAATGATGCCGATGTCTGTAGCACCAGTGTACTGGCTGGAGAAGTAAGGGTTTTCATAGTCTAGCATAGTTTTCTTCAAGCATGGTATAAGGTAAGAAAAGAAAAAGAGTTACCGGTCCCCTCAGTTGCCTTGATGTACGCGAACTGAACGCCGTTGTCCAGGACGGAGGTCCAGTCAACGTCACCCTGATAGCTAGAGACGTCGATACCCTGAGGGGAAGCGGCGTTGGCAACGATCGCAGCAAGAGCGAGAGAAACAGCGGAGAGTAACTTCATCTTCGGCACAGAAATGCGCGGCTGAATTCCCTCGGAGTTCTGAGTGAGAACTCGATTCAGGTTAAATACCCCAGTACGTCCCCCAAAGAAACGTGGTCAAGAGGTCAGGATGCACCAAGACCATATGGATGAGTTCGCGCATGTCACCACGCAACTGGCAGAAATGAGATTCAAAGGAGGATAGATTTCGGAAAGAAGAGGCGCGCGGAGTCTGTATGCATGGTGTACACGCTGAGCTTAGTGATATCCTTCAAGACCTACGTATTCTTTACGACCTTCGAACGGAGATGTACCGCGTTGCGACGTAAATGTGGGGTAGCCGTGTGTAGATTGTGACTCAACAGATGCGCATATTGTTGAAACTGTTATGTTTTTTTGGAAGAATGGGGATCATTATCAGATGTCACCGCGCACATGCATCTTTCAATTTAGCGCACATGTTATTGCATCATGCGACACATGAGCCACGTTCAATTGCTCGAGTGCTCCACTTGCAATGATTTTGAAGCTCGGGTATAATATTTTCTCAACTGTCAGGCCACCTTTATGCAAGACATGGCGATTAGGCGAAGAGCAGTGTTCAATGGAGACTGCACGACGGGTCTTTAGTAATTAAAATAAGGTGCATGAGACAAAACATACCTTGTTATTTGCAGAGAGAAATGCTGCGCAAGAGTTCGAAAAAGACATGAAGGCAGAAGGGAACTTGGAACGGATTTATTATTGATGTTCAAAAACAGTGCCGCATGGTACATACTTACCCAAGGCCGGAGTCCTGTCAATTGATTCCTTCGGTTGATCTTGACGGAGGATCCTCAGAGCCATTTAACTTCATTTGCATTTGCAGAAGATCCTCGCAGCGATGTGATTCTAAGTCAACTATTCAAAGAGCAATCTAATGAACCAACCCATGACACGCACCTTAAGCTTAGCTTAGCTTCGAGTCCGAAGCAAACCCGTCTAAGTTGTCGAGCAGGAACAACTCAGAGCACCATATGAGCACCATGAGGTCTCGAATAGCCATGTGTTTTAGCAAGTTTTAGCCTCCGAGTTTGCCGATATGACATCCATCTGCATCCATGCGCTGACGAAATCCATTGTCAAGTTGGATGATATCGATGAACTAAAATAGAAATAAGTAGATGCTCAAATCATCAATGCCTTGAGTTACCGAAGAGACACTCGAACGTTTGCAAGTCTCATACCTGCCTGGTTTATATATGAGATTCCAAGCCTTGAATACGAATCTGAAGAACATGCATTTGAGCTTCTTCAACGAGTACTTATGCCGAGCAAGCTTAAGAGTAGCATTAGATGCTTGTTTCTCTAAGTTATTACAAACATTGGATGTACCTGATCGTACTCTCTCTTATTAGTCCTTAACGTCATCCCAGCACGCCTACCAAAAGAGTTTGTGGATGGATGGATGAACTCTGTTTAACGCCGACAAGCCACTCTGTGGGCTAAGAGGCGAGCTAGATAAGCTAACTAGTGGGTGGTAGAAGTATACGTGTGTATGTAAGCGATTGATCCGGGCCCTTCCTGGTGTAGTTGTAAGATATCGTGTGTGGG
>JABAJV010008596.1:0-49292 GCA_018854895.1 Tricholoma furcatifolium
TGATGTGGTGGTGTCCCTCAAAGATTGTCTGTCAAAGCTGCTGGTTTGTGTCTGTCAACTGATCCTAATATTAAGGGAGGTAGGGAGGTATGTGGAAATCCACTAATTTTAAAATTAGTGTTTTTTTTCCATGTGCTCAATACTTGCAGGGAATACGCACAACAAGTCTTTTCATTCAACGTACACAACAGGACAGAAGAGGAGGCAACATGCAAGGATAATGCGGACTATGGAACGAAAAGCGCGAGGACTATCGTCTATGACCATCGCCGCCATTTCATAACTTTACGATGCGCTAGAATTGTAGGATTCGACCACTCGTCCATTTCACCAAGGGGATAGGGATTTTCTCCCGTCCAACATCTTTCCTTCGACCTTTCGACATCTTTCTCGACACTTATACGGCCTCCAGATCCACGGTTGGCTAGAAACTGCGGCAGCCGGGAGGATGATACGGAGACAGGCCAGCTATAGGTAAGTCGTGGGCCAGATTAGCGTATTTCTTTCCTTTGACTCCAGTGGAACCCTTTCCAGTGTCGAATTCGTGTTTCTCGCTGCTCTTGACTCTGAATCGGAGACATTTAAGGTGTCAGGTTGGGTAGAGCGCGTTATGCCATTCAACAGGAATACCGCGACCAGGAAAACACTGGCAATTCGACCTCCATTGAATCTTGTTTCAAGTCCATTTGACGAGACACGCCTGTGTATTGCATGGCTGGCGCTATCTGGTGACGAGTGGGCTGCTACGCCCACGCACGCTCCCGCCAGCTATATTCTAGTCGCGATTCGACGGCTAGGCCATTTTACGAGCGATATTCATGAGCATAGGACGACCCTCCGAATACCAGGAAGTCTTCCTATACTATGTGAGAGGATTACGAGCGTAGCCGCGCATTTAAGGAAGACTGTGGCGCTACAGAGTACGGTGTAAACCCTCCTTGAAAAAAATCGTCCGTAGTCGGTGCAGGACAGAATGAGATCCCTCGTTTGCAAACGTGATGCATGAAGCCTCTGGCCTGGGTATGAATAGGTGCTGCGAGCGGAGAACGTTGCTTGGCACCTCTATAGATGCCGCCTGGAAGAAGGGTGCAACCCACTTGAAGTTGCTCGAAATCTAGGCTGGCTCTGTGGTAATCGCCCTAGGAGAACTCTTCCTTCCATGACGACTTTCTTTTGGAGTGGTGGATGTCCTTCTATACTAGCGATGTCAGCGCTACGTGTCGCCGCACTAGACGACCAAGAGTCTAACCTTCGGCATTGGAATTCCCTTATCTTGCGACACGTTCCCTGCTGCTTTGTCCGCTTTGTCCATCGCGGAGTGTCAAGTTTCGCCTCCTTATCCAATCAAATCCAACGACAACAATCCCCACGGGCCACGACGGAGTTTCGTCTCCTCCCCGCCGGCCGTCCACATGCCCCAGGGGTCTCTGGCTACGTTTCATTGCCTTTATTCGTCTTGTGAGGTTGTTGCAGACTTTCGAGCAGAAAGGTTGGAGGCACCAATGTCTTTTGTGTAAGGCATTGGCAGGGCATTAGTAGGAAGGCAGGAGTGACAGATATTCGCAAAGGAAGACATCCCTGAACGATGGTCCTCGCTATCTTTGCGTGGCCAAAATAATTCGGGGAAAGAACCGCAGGGTTCAACGTCTAGAAGGACGACAACAAATTAGTGAGGGTCGTCGCGCAGAAAATAGATTCCCGATGGTCATCAGTTGGTCATTTGTCCAGGACCAAATCAACCACGCGAGTCGCACAAGCCACCACAACAGAAAGAATAAAGTCGAACGGAGGTAATTCTCGCTGGGCCGTGGGAGATTCTTGTGGCAGGCTGGCCAGCCAGGGTTTTTAATCCCCCTGCTCGCGCTTTAGCTCCCTCATATCATTCCAACCCAGAATCTCCTCGACAGCCTCTTCGGCAGCTCTTCTCTGCGACAACTTCGAAGGTTGAACGTCTGGCTGCATCTTCAACAATAATCGTGCTCACTTTTGGCCTTATTTGACCAAGGCGGCCTGTGGGTTATGTCTGTTTTGTAACCTTGTTTGCTTATTTACTGACATTATTGGTTTTTGGCCATAATAGCCCTTTGTTCCCTTAGGCTTTCTGTGCTGCCAGTGCGTTGTTTTTAAAGTTGTCATCTTACGCCCATATTGATGTCTTCCATGTTTTACCCAAGGCTTTCCGAGTCTCACTCTCTCTGTCGGTTGTCGTCGTGCCAACTTTATTCCGATACCTCACTCATCTTCGCGTGCTTTAGACGCATTTTATTTGTTCTATTATGAGCAATTATGTTATAACTCCATTTTGGGGGTCACCTTTCCAAGTAAGGGGCCTTATGTAGCAGGTCACTGCATCGCTCACATCTTTTCAGGTCCCGTCGCACTACGACTATCTGCAACCAGTGGGCATAGGCAAGTCTCAATAACATATCCAGTCATGCGCCTGCTTATGACAGCTTCTCTTACAGCCGGGGCAGGACACATCTGGTACGTGATACAACAGTGTAAGAACAGGAACGCAATGTGTTAACAGGAAGCTCGTCCGGCAATAGTCTGTCCTTTGACAGGCGCAGTGACGCCTTGGTCATAATAAAAAAAATTCCTAAGCCCTTCGATACCCCCGTTCTAAGCAAACGAGTCTATCGTGAGCTGAGACTGCTAAAAAAAATAAACCACAAAAATGTAAGTAATTCCTGCCCTGCGGACCACATTCATTGATGCTGATTGTTTATGACCCTCACCTCACAGATTGTCACCCTAGTTGACGTGTTTATATCACCCACCTACGATATGTTTGTCCACCTCTTTGCTTTTGCCCCCTTTGCGCCCCGACTCATCAACTTTATAGGTACTTTGTCACAAATTTCACAGGAATACGTCTCCACACCCTCCTCCTGTTAAGGACATTAGAGAAGGATCTCATCAGAAATCTCCTATATCAGCTCCTAGTACGTGAACTTCTCTCGATTAAAGTAATCCTCTAACCCCACTAACCCCACGGCTTGGTTTAGACTGGTATCCATTTCATTCACTCCTGCGGAGTGGTACATCGAAACCTGGTGCGTCTAACTAACCTTGACTATCCTTATCCTCACTGCATATATCTCTTTCATTTCTTCAGAATCCGCTCAGCATTCGTGTTGATAATAACAATGTTCTTAAAGTGTGTCCCGCTTTTCAATCCATCGATGCAACTGCCTTCTTATCCTACCCGCATATAGATCTGTGATCTAGGCGTCACAGAGATCCAGGAGTCTCTCGTAACTCCATCCAATTACTCGACACAGTATTTTGCCCGAGCTTATCATGCAACATCGGAAGTACAACTTCACGGCCGACATCTGGAGCGTTGGATGCATCCTTTTCGAAATGGTTGAGGGAAAACCATTGTTCCACGATGATATTACCGCCCACACTTGTGAAATGGTATGTTGTTTTTTTTCACTACATGAGGCTATGGCATGTTAATCTGACAACAACCCAACACAGAACCTCCTCCAACGTAAACACATACAACGGTTCAACCAGAGGGATTACGTAGATGGTGTGTCAACTCATTTTACATGCCTTGACCCTATATGCATAACCCCCATCGCCAACATAGCCCTCGATCTACTTCAAAACATGATAATATTCGATCCCAGAAACCGAATTGACACGAACCAGGCCTTGGCACATGGATTCATCAAATTACATCGCAATTCCACGGACGAGCCCGTTGCAGATGAAAAAATTGATTGGAAATCTTTATATGTGGGCATAACCGATGACCTTTGGGATGTCTTTGTCGGAATGGAGATTCTCGGTGTGTTCTCATTCTTCATTCAGGCTTAGGCTCGACTTAAGTATCTGGTTTGTTTTGTCAGACTTCCACCAGATTCAACTGCCACTTACCGATGGCGAGACTGAAAATCAGGGTATGGAGTACGTGAACTCGGATGCCGAATGTGTGTATGAAAGCCTATCACTGCCGTCTGAGGCATATGTATTGGCAGATGATCCATCTGTTGTTTGCAAATGATGTTTTGGGCTTTTTGTTTTTTTTTCTCATCATCCCATTTCCCCCTCAATGTTAGTGTCAATAACGTAGTGACACCCATTATTTGTTCATAATGACAACTATTCTTCTTGAATTCTCCGTCTTCTATGGGAATGCTTGTGTATCGAGTCAGATGAACTTGAAATGATTCGCAGCCGCCACACTAACAAACTTGACTGACTCTTGAGACATTGTATTACGGCTACTACTGAGGGGAAAGGAGCCCCGTGTGCCGGCGGCTGTGTGCTTACGTTCGCCTTTGAGTACGGCGAGGCATCCGGCGCTGCCATGACATTGATTGTCAGTGGGATCGACCGATTGTGCCGCGACGCTCAAAGCAACAGTAGTGTCGAACTGCGTGGTGGCCGCAGTGGTCGCTGAGCGGTTATAGATTCATGTGCATACTAGAGGTCCTGTCATACTATATTCTGTTGATGTTTCGAGGTCATGTCACTGTGTCCGACACCAATGACATCGAATATCAGTTGCCGTCACTAGTGGTGAGCCTTCAAGCAGCGAGAAAAAGATCTTTTAGACTCCACGGTTATCTGGTCGGCTTGATGTTATATATTCCAAGTACTTTATTAGTATCTACATCTCTAAAAACGTTATTCTATGAATTTCAAGGGTATTTGAAGATTCCAGTTCTTACTACAAAGCTTGCCGCGCTACTAATCGCAAGTCCTCCCGCAATAGAAAAGTTTGCGAGAGTAGCCGCCATATCCACATCGTCCTGCCCGCCCTTCAATCGCGGATTATGTTCTAATGAAGGCGCAGCCATCATACAAACAGTCGATAGGTAGCCATTTGACAAACCAAAAATAAACAGGATAACCATGAAAAGCATGTCGGAGTTGATGAAGGGAGTAGTAATCGGTAACTCTGAAGATGGGCGCAGCTGGAAGTTGCACATGAGAAATATAGGTATAAACAAACTTCGAGACAGTGATAGCACCATCTGCCAGTTCGCAGACCATACGACCAGACTAGGAATGTCACAGAGAAGTCGACCAAAGAAATCCCCGCAATTAAAGACGAGGAAATGAATCGCATTGAAAAGTAGCGGATGGGTTCCCGGATTTGTGGGTTGCACTAGAGCTGAAATCGCAGGAAATACGGCCTGCCTGATGGTCAGAATGACATGAGACTTTGATATTGAAAGTGGCGTACAAGTGTGATTATAGAGTTATAGGCACCTACCAATTCAAACGTGATATTAGCCTTAGCAATTCGCAAAACGCGATCCCATTCACGACCGCGTAATTCTTCCCAGAAGATTAATAGCTGGTCTTCTGCAGTCGACCCAGTTCCTGGAATATCCTTCTGCAATAGTGGAATGACGAGTGCTTTATAAGTTGCCTCTGAAACGAGAAGGCTATGTGCAAATGCACATAAGATAAGAAAGAGCGTCGAGAGGACGAAGAAAATGCGCGCAGAGTCTTTCTCTGCTTGTTCGGCAGTGTTCGCGGCGATATTGTCTGGGACATCTCTCCAGAGAAAAATAGCAGAGCTCAGACTCACCTGCATGCCATTGACAATCACAGCAATTGCGGCTTGGCCGGACATCATGGATTGCATAGCCTGAGGGCCGAAAAGAGATGCGACTGCAACGACAGAGACCAGCATATCGGAAACTAGCGCGGTCTGGATAGCGCCAGTGACGAGAATGAACACGAAGAAGGCTCCGCCCGTGAGGGATATGAAGGTGCAAAACGTCAAAAGGAGGCACGAAAACGATAACCAGACAAGCGCTCGTCTCACACGTTGTGAATGAGACGTCTACATCCTATACTTGTGAATGTCCAGCGAGAGAGAAAATTTATTCAGCAAGTTGACTCACTTGTTTTGCGGTTATTGTGGCATAGGCCAATGAGACCAAGACGGAAACCGTCATCGTCACCATGAGATACGAGGTAAAGTCCTCTCTAAACGCAGAGCCATTCAGTTGAGAGAGAAAATATGGTATTGCAGTAGTCAGGACTGCGGGCACAGATCTTTATGAGGACATGGACTTCTTTCGCATATCATATAGATTCTACGTACCAGTCCAGGGAATAAGGGCACCGCATCCCAAGATGAAATGAATCCATCTAAACTGTAGTGTGGTCAATAGGGAATCACTGGGAGCTGGGAGCTCCGTAAAAGCAATGCAATCCCTGGCCGCTTCTTCATCTTCACTGCCTGTGCAGACATGGGAAGATATAGTCACTTGCGGATGTGATGGCTGGGGGATCGTGTAGTATGATGTCTTTCGCGACCTTGACAGGGACATGATGGTATATGAAAGCTATCTTCCGGGGGCATTCTGGGTGCATAACATAGAGCTGAGAGTTTAAATGGTAGTCTCGCATGGATATGCACTATCATCAGGCCGCAGCTACCTTTGCTTGTAAGGTTCTCGTCTTTTGACAACAAGGTTGATAGCGATTGATTGCTTTTGGACTGCGGAGGATTTAGTAGGGCGATCGATAGGATGACCTATTGTTGGCAGCACAAGTCAGATTTTCGGTGTGAAGGGCCCGGATTGAATAGTTGTGCCAAACAAAGTTTCCAGTGATCATGCATATGCCTATGGGTGTAGGAATTATATGCAGGTGTATTAACCATTTAAGCTGGACCGGACTTTCGTGAGCCAAGGAACAAAAAAATAATTAAAAGAATGAATGCCAGAGCTCATCTCGAGATCGCCACAGCTACAAGCGAAGCCCGTTGTTCTATCAAGCAAACGAGTTCCAAAGTAAAGGGACAACCTTCAAGTCGTACTATATTGAATGGAGGAGAGAAAGATCGCGCTGCACAGCCAAACAAACGCCAAAAACAAGACCGAAGAGATCGAGTCGCGCTGACTTGCTGTTTTGTCTGTTACAGTTCTTTGTCAGCTTTAAAGGTCGCACGTCTGTAAGAAGTACAGGTACCATTGTCTTCGCCAACTAACATCCCTCTAGTAGCTACTACTATGTAATCCACCTCTGCAATCAGCCCCACTGCACCGTCGTAATCGTCCGTATTGATATTCTCCGCTCCCCATCCGAATTGATATTGACGAGCCACCTGGCATGCACAAGCTCGATCCCTGATTGTACCAAGAGTTTGAGCTCACCAGCTGCTGTTTCAGTCGCTGCGCGGAAAGAAGTAAGGTTTTGGATGAAAATTCCATGTTACAGTACCTAATTAATAATACAATTGAATTCCATGAATGATTCTAGTGAGACTCCTCGGGCGACACTTCATTTCCATAACTATTTACGATGACGGGTGGACATAGAGTGCACTGATGGTAATGCCGTACGATGACTAGTGGTGGTTTTTTTGGAACTGATTTTCTTGCTTGAATGATCTGTGACACCAATTTGTGAGCGTGGAATCGGAGTATCAGATACCCTTATCCTCTTTTTCGAACTACCGGCCGTACAACCTTGTGCGCTGGTGCTAGTTGTGACTTCGGAGTCAAAGCTGCTCGCCCTTGGACGCTTCGCACGGAAGCGAGCCTGCAAGATGTCCTCAATCTTTTCTTCAGTAGGCCAATCTTGGTAAGCGAGTGCATTCTTAAAGACATGCGACATTGCACGATGTGAGGCAAGAGGGAGCTGCGATAAGGGTGATATTTCAGGCTTCGGATGAGCGAGAGATGTTTGTGGCAGGGATGGTTGAGGTGACTGCGGCAAGGATGGCTGAGGTAACTGCGGCAAGGACGGCTGAGGTGACTGCGGCAAGGATGTTTGAGGTGACTGCGGCAAGGATGATTGAGGTGTCTGCGGCGAGGATTGTATCCAAACCCTGTTTGTTGCTCGAGGGGGGTCGACTCGTTCAAGCCATTCATGGAAAATGTCCAAACACGTGTCCAACCAGATGTTCAATGGTTTGCTGACAAAGGTCAATTCCTTGACATACGCTGTTGAGGCAAACATTGATCGCTTGTTTTCACCCCCCGTGACATGTTCTTCAGCGACTTGTTGCTGATTAAAAAGTTGGTCCATAATGGTCGCAGTCCTGTGAGCTTGATTATGTGGGAGGTAGCGGAGAGCATGATAGAGCACAAGATGAAAAAAAGACTCCATATCATCTTGTATGAGATGATATGGTTGTTTGTTCAAGAGAATAAGGCATGACATGAACTCCCAGGTCCCCTAAGCACCGATCAACAAGGGTCACATAGAATTCAAAAGCTCCCTACTCACAGTGCGTTCATGACGTCTATGCGCAATATCGTCTTCTTTTTTTGCTAAGTCCCAATCATTTAAGATACCCTTGTTGGTCTTCATACAGATGATAACATTTTGAGAGCTGATATCCCGATGGATGTACGTGCACTTTTCGTAGGCCTGACGATGGGCTGAGCATGGTGTCAGAGCTCGTTCAAGTACAACTAGGTGAAGAATAGCATACCGGTGAACGCGTCTGACACAACCTGCATCATGTGCTTCGAGCTCGCAAATGTCTTGAGAGGTTTGCCGATGACATCTGTTACCATTCTATGGTGAATGCGGCGTATGATCTTGTCCCATTCATGGCCGCAGAGCCAGGTAGTGTTTCTTCGAGCAGACACCTCTGCTTGGTCTCCATTGTCGCCAGCCAGAGATGCTTCTGTATCGTCAGGCTCATGGGAAAAGGGAACATAGAGATCTGTCTGTGTTGTGTCGTCAGAAATGTCGGATCCACAAATATAGCCTGGAATATTCTCGACCCCAGCCGCTTTAAGCTCGCGAAGAATGGAGGATTCAGGGTCAAGATCGTGCGCTCGCCAAGCATCTTTGATAAAAAACCTCGTTTTCGTGGCCTTCTCGTACACCGGGTACGTTCGAGTGCCTCGGCCAACCAAGGAGTGAGGGTCAGACATAGTTCCCCAACCGATGAATTCGCGAGAACTGGTGCTAGTGCTAGCGTCCAAGTCGGCGTCACTAGGAACGTTGAATACAACAACCGGTCGTTCTTTCTGAGGCGCCCATTCGGACAGATTTTCTTTCGCGAGTTTGATCTCATCTTCTGTTGCAGGTCGCACAGTAGGATCGCGGCCTCGACTCGCGGGGTCAAGTTGAGTGAAGCGCCACAAGAAGTCAATTAATGGTTGTGAGTCTTTTCTAAAATTGAAACGTTCGGATACAATGGCGCCAGCTCGGTCCCATCGAATAAATCGTATATAGGGATCGAAGAGAAAAACGGTGAAGGCAAATAGGCGATGTTGATGGGCACTCCAGTCGATAACATAGTGAATTAGCTGGGAGCGACAGTTTTTCCGCCTGTCGCTGGTGGGGCGATCAAACTCCCACTTCCTCCGGTCTACGACGTTCTTAGGGGGGTCACGGAACGGGTCGCTGGAGTCGTCAGGCTTGAGCTCGAAATGGAGCTCCAATTCTCGAAACTGAGTTTTCTCTTTGCTTGTATCGACTTCTATCTTGTACACGCTTGCGTCCGGTTTGATCCTTCTTTCATTGACGCTGGTTAGATCTACATAGTTTGATGTATCGACCATTTTGAAACCAGGTATCAACTTGTTTTTCGTGATGATTTCAATCTGAAATTGCTGTGAAGAGAAAAGCGAGGGCAAAGGCCAGGGGAAAGCGTACAAAAGGCGCATACATTTCACTTTCTAGGCTGACTTCCGGCATCGCCTTCAAGTTGAACAAGTTCGACTTCGGGCGGGTTGATCGTTGTTCTGGAGCATTTGCTGCGAGAGGAAGGAAATCGTTTAAAAATTGATGGACGGGCATGGGCCCCAGAATATGGCCCTCCATCGACCGGTTCATGTTTATTCGCGCTTGAGAGAGAGAGACTCTTTGAGCCTCTAAATGACTAACGACTGGGTATTTGATTGGAGAGCTGATGTTAGCCACCGAGACCATGATGGTGCAGCGAAAGACTCACTTTCTCTTTGGGATACCCATGGACTTTATATCGACCACAACTTTGTCAAACCTTATTTCGAACTTCGAAGAAATTTTGATTTCAGATTTTTAACATGTGATTTTGATCTTAGTGATATAACGTAACATCACTCATCATTTGAACAAATGCGCAGGCTTTCAAGAAGTCGGAATGTTCGCAATGGATATTGACCACCATCCTTAGGACGTGTAACATGCTGCGGTTTTCAACGCAACATCATGTTACATGTGCCGCGAGTCTTGGACCAACATGGTGGAGGTACATAGACTTGAACGGTATGGTCAGCCTAGTCCGCCCTAATGAGGCCTAATGTCCCGCCTCCCACGCCTTCAAAAATGAGAAGATTTCCTAGCATGCAGACCCTGCGTTGTAGACACAACTTTATCATGTATAGAGATGCGTACAAGAATATTTGCTTTCAATATTAGCGACGCTCCTGCACAGAACCTCCACCTTCAACTGGGTCCTTGGAGCAGATTGTTTGTACCTGTTTGCCAACAGCTTCGCCGCCTTACACAGATTCTCGTAGCCAGTAGGACACACATCAATATCATCATCGTTGTCCATTCTGTCCACTGTTTCCAGTCGCGCCACTCTACCGTGAAATCAATGTACCGAATACGGCGGTATTAGCATTTGTAATATTGTCGTCCTCTTCATTACCACATTCAGCAAGTCATTTTGTGAACGGAATGGTCATCTGTCCAGGGGTGGTTGAGTTCCTTATATCAAAGGTGAGAAGAGGAACCACTAACGTTTTGTAATGACAACGCTGTCATACTGAGGTCCAGGAACCTCAATAGCTAGACACCAAAGCCTGTATCCCGCATTCTATCCTCCAACTCTGTTGCATTCTGAATATCATCACCACAGAGTATTAATCGAATGGAACATCGGATCTGAATCAAAATTTGAGCATCAGCACGAATCTCAGGATGGAGGTACATAGTAGACGGATGATCACAAGCACAGACCTTGGTAAGCGCTTCACGAAGCAGCAGAACCATCCGACCGTTGCGCGTCCGTGAAGTGTGCGAGGGGTTTCAAGGGGGGAATCCAAGTTGAGGATGAAGCACGGAAAGGAAGGGTCGCTCAATGCAAGGGACGTTGATTGTTGGGCCAGATGCCATTCGCGAGATCCTTCCCGGAAGATTAATAGGTTGCCTTTGAAACGAGAAGGCTATGTGAAAACTTGATGCACATAAGATAAGGAAGAGCATGGAGAGAACGAAAAAAAAATGAGGGAACTTCCTCTGCTTGTTCAAACAGCGTTCGCGACGATACTGTCTGGGACATCTAAATGGAGGAGCCCAGAACCTGCATGCCACTGATGATCACAGCGATTGTTTGGCCGGACACCATGCACCATGGATTGCATAGCCTGAGGGATAGCTCCAGTGACGAAAATCAAAACGAAGGCGCCGCCCATGAGGCCAATTAAGCTAAACCTGACCTTGTGAGCACAAAATAAGAAATAATTAAAAGAATGAATGCCAGAATCGCCACAATTACAAGCGTAGCCCGCTGTTCCATCCACAAGTTCCCAAGAAAGGCGCATCGATGATCAAGTACCATATTGACTCGCTGCACAGCAAACGCCAAAAAGACCGATCACATTCCTGATCTCTTACTTTATGAAATTCTGGTCTCCTTGGACGGTCATCCGTTCTACTCTCAAAAGGATGTCTAGACGCACACTTTCTACTTCTCCTGAACCTGAGGCTCGGGCGGCCAAGAGGGCCAGGCTTGATCATCTCACCAAGGAGGACTTCAAGAACGGCATATTTCTTGCACCTATGGTCCGCTCTGGTGCTCGTAAGTTCGGTTTTTTCTCTCATTCTGATTCTTTTCTAATGTATTTTACAGTTCCTACAAGATTATTTGCCTTGAAACATGGAGCAACTTTAGTATGGGGCCCAGAAATGGTAGACAAAGCAATGCTGCACGCAGAGCGTGTAGTAGATCGTCAGTATAGCTGATTTATGTTGTTTTTTTATTCTCACCTCAAGTTTGCAGCAATAACTGGCGTTATCTCGTATAATGGAAAATCAAGAGCAATGTTCACCACCCACCCAATAGAAAAACCGTACCTCATATTCCAAATAGGCTCTTCTGACCCAGAACTCGCAGTGCAAGCCGCAAAGACTGTTATGCACGACGTTTCAGGCATCGATCTCAATTGCGGTTGCCCAAAGCCATTTTCAACACACGCGGGCATGGGAGCGGCCCTTTTGACCAACCCCGACTTGCTGTGCTCGATCCTTACCGCGTTACGGGCAGCCATGCCGCCAGAAATTACTGTGTCCGCCAAAATCCGCCTCTTACCTTCGCAAGAGGATACCCTGAAACTCGTGGAACGCATCGTCAACACAGGCATTAGCGCTTTAACGGTCCATTGCCGGACGAGGAGCATGAGAGACAAAGATCGTGCAACTATCGAGCGTCTTCGGGAAATTGTAGAATTTGTAGACAGCATGGGCAAAGGGATTGCTGTCATTGAAAATGGGGACTGCCTTGGCTGGAATGACGCCCAGCGAGTTCGTTCCGTCACAGGTATGTATAAAGTTGTGATAATCACCAAGTTCAGAGCCTCTAACATCCCTTTTTAGGTGCATCCTCTGTAATGATTGCGCGTGCCGCCGAGGCAAACCCTTCATGCTTTTCTTCTACGCCTCTAACGGATGTTGAGGAGACGCTAGTTCCATCGTATCTTCGCCTTGTACGTTCCTTTACCTCGGTGCATCCTCTCGTAGGCTTACTTTTTTTTTCTTCAGTGCCGCTACTTCGAGAACAACTGGAGTCTTACAAAGTTCTGCGTATCCCAGTTCAAAGGCCATTATGTCAACATGAAAAGAAACGACGCCATAGCAATGCGGCAGACAATTGTGCAGTCGAAAGACTTCTCTGGTTTAGACGAGCTCGTCGGAACCTGGACTGGCAAAGAAGAATTCGACGAAATTGCTCGGGCCATCGAAGTCAATCCTCCCCACGAACATCGTTTGGCTCCGCCGCCCCCTGCGCCTGTAAAACGACTGGAAGAAGAAACAACACCACAGGCAACACCGCCTGGCACTCAAAACCCCGAGCCTCCCAGTTCAGGAGCACCACTCTTGCCCAACAACTTCAGAACAGCCATACCCGCGATGCTCTCTGGAGATGTAACAACCCCTACCCCTACTCCTGCGCCTACCCCTGCTCCAGGTGGTGCGTCGATGGCAGCGCAATAGTGTTCTCTTTGTTGGATTACTTATCACCTCTTCTCTCCGCATACATAGACTACTATTATTAATGAAGCTAGTTATAGAACGACCTCCGTGACAGTTAAGTACGTTAAATTTGAACAAAAAAATGTGATTTACTCGCTACTTGTACAAAACCTGGTAGGGATAACTACAGATCATCTTATTCTGCGTCCTGAATATCAACCAACTCTCTACCTTCCTCCACCATCTCTCCATTCCTACACCCAATAACCTTGACAATACCCGCAGCGTTGGCACGCAGGACAGTTTCCGTCTTCATACTCTCCAAAACAACAACAGCCTGGCCAGCTTCTACACGATCCCCAACCTTGACTTTAACTTCGACGACCAGACTAGGCATGGGCGCCTTAAGTGCACCTTTCGCCGCACTCAACACGTCACCTCCCAGAGACAGCAGCCAATTTGGGGTAGAAACTACGAGGGTAGTCTTCTGACCTGCAGCGAACACATGTAAGCGCTCTTTCGTATTTGGATTCGCCGAGACAGGGACATTAGGTGGTGGCAGCTGCGAAACGATGGTCGTATTCGAAAACTCTGCGTCTATCGTCGACGAGATCGTTGTGGGTGATGAGAGACCTGCTGCGACGTTAGGGAACGATGTGTTGCCTGCAGATGAAGTCACCGTAATGTCAAAGTTCCCTGACGTGTTCGACAGGATTTTAACTGTAACGGGATCTTTGGAAGCAGCGTCTGCTTGTAAGGTAACCACGCGCTCGTATCTATCTCCTCCAAACCTGCGGGAAGACAAAGAGGCCCAAGGTGAAGTGGTGCTGGCCGCGGTAGCTGATGGAGTAACGTGGTCACGGAGAGCGACAAAGAGAGCAGCTTGAGCTAGAAGCGCCGGATTCGGTTCTTCAATGGGCGGGAACAGTTCATCGAAGTGTTTCTTGACAACTCAGTGTCAGTTAAAATTCCTAAACCAAGGAACGGGCTATACGCACGGGAATGAAGCCCGTTTCAAGTTCCGCAGCAATAAAAGACGGGTTGCTAGCCAATGTCCGGAGGAAGTCGACATTTGTCGAAACTCCTACAACATGATAATCGGACAAGGCCTTCCTAAGCATCCGTAGCGCCTCTGTCCGATCCTTGCCATGCACAACGACCTTGGCAATCATGGGATCATAAAAGACCCCAATTTGAGATCCCTGAGTGAACCCTTGCTCAATGCGTAGAGACGGATTAATGATGACAGAGTCATGAGAGGTCAGAGATGGCTGGAGATCAGCAAGTGTAGACGTCGTCGGTTTATCGGTTATGGGCGAGAACTCAGGCGCGAAGATATGTGTGGGTGGAGGCGTGGATAAGTAAAGGAGAGGACCTGAGTCAGGAAGGAAGTTGTTCCTGGGGTTCTCAGCGTATATTCGGGCTTCAAAAGCATGTCCAACGAGGGGTATCGATGCCTGGGCCAGAGGGAGCGGATTTCCTGCTGCCACCTATTATATAGTGTGAAAACAAAATTAAAATAGTAAATTGTGTTGTGCGCTACCTGTAGCTGCCAGTCTACTAGATCCAAACCTGTGATCATCTCAGTCACTGGGTGCTCGACTTGTAGTCGTGTGTTCCTGCCGCGACGGTCAAAATGGGAATAAGAAAGAGGGACCGTGACACATACATTTCCATGAAGTAGAACTTCTCTGTGTCATTGTCAAATATGAATTCAACGGTGCCAGCCCCAACGTAGTTAACGGCTTTAGCTGCAGCGATAGCCTTTGAGCTTAAGTCGGCACGAAGGTCAGATGAGAGACCAGGAGCAGGAGCCTGGTAAGATAGCAATAAGAGGGAGAAATCGATTATCCAATACTTGGCGACGCTTACCTCCTCGATGATCTTCTGGTTTCTTCGCTGGACCGAGCAATCACGTTCCCAGAGACTGACGACATTTCCAAGGGTATCAGCGAATACTTGGACTTCTACGTGCCTCGGACGCTCGATATATTTCTCTATTAAGACGGTATCATTTCCAAAAGCCTTGAGAGATTCTCGTTGAGCCGAAGAAAGTGCTTCACGGAATGCAGCTTCAGAGGCGTCAGTAACAATTCGCATTCCTTTGCCTCCGCCTCCATGAATTGCCTTGATCAGGACAGGGAAACCTGCATCGCATCAGCATCGTGTTTAGAGCAGGACGAAGAGTGTGTGACCTATGTTCTGAGCTTGGTTATACAAGACGGTTGGATCTTGGTTCTCTCCGTGATATCCTGGAACGCATGGAACTCCAGCAGCTGAATAGAACCTTTAGTACTTTGTTGATGGGGGACATGAATCTAATCACATGTCATGATATTCTTCGACTCGCTAAGAAAAATGTTAGACAGATATGGTGATTCGGAAATCATTCGACAAACCTCTTCGAACCCATGCTGACGATAGCACTCGCAGGGGGACCAATGAAGACAATGCCTTCCTGAGCAAGTCTCTCAGAGAATGTGGCATTCTCACTCAAAAATCCATAACTAGGATTGAAGATAAGCAGGTATACTTCCAAGAGAGAATGGAATTAGTACCCAGGATGGACGGCCTATAATGAAATATTAGTTTTATCTGAAGGCAGGGTTATGCGTGGCATGGCACGTACTTGTGCACCGCTTCGATGACAAACTTCGATTATCTTGTCCATTCGAAGCTACCCAGAGTCTAAATGCTCCAAACAATTGAACTAGGCACAAGGGCTCACATAACTCTCAGCTGACGGAGCAGGTCCAATACAATACGCCTCGTCAGCCTAGACAGCAATTACTACGCGTGCAAACATTATTCAAAAAAAAACGTACCATTTTCACGTGTAAAGCATCCTTATCCACCTCGCTGTATACTGCAACAGTCCTTATCCCAAGCTTTCTTGCTGTTCGGATAACGCGGCAGGCGATCTCTCCTCTGAGGACAACTATCAGCTTGTGAACGAAAGAATAAAAGAGCAAAAGACCTCGCCTATTTGCAATGAGTATCTTGTTGAAGTGAGGCTTCCTCAGTTCCGAAAAATTACCTGTTACATTAAGTATTGGTTGGAAGATGGATAGAGCGACTTATAACCATACGCACCAGCCTGAGAGGCATAATCACGAGAAGAGGTGTTGCTAAATGCGCTGGATATCGGTATTCTGTGCGTCCTGTGTCGAGAATGAACCAAGCCAGCCGAAGCAGAGGGTGAAGGTCGCGTAAACTTGGAACTACGAGAAAGACTAGAA
Source organism: Tricholoma furcatifolium (assembly GCA_018854895.1). Classification (NCBI taxonomy): domain Eukaryota; kingdom Fungi; phylum Basidiomycota; class Agaricomycetes; order Agaricales; family Tricholomataceae; genus Tricholoma; species Tricholoma furcatifolium. Next base: position 16,365 of record JABAJV010008596.1, read on the forward strand.
ATACTAGAAATGCGTGAAAGGGTATTAGGAAGAGTTCTTGCCACTGAGCGGTTAGTGGGAATCATGATGGTCTCTCTTTAGAAATTGCAAGATGAAAAGGTATTTGAATGAAAGAAGCTTGTGTTAAGGACATGCACTAAATCCGAGTTCCGCGTCGCCACTCATTGAGATCCGGGTCACCTGATCTGGGGTAGTTGATCGTGTTTTCGCTTATCCGAATCGAGGCCAGAGAGGATACGTCGTGTCATTGGACCAAGCCTGTAAAGGTGAATTTGTGCACTAATACTTTCCAAGATAAAAACTGCTCGGCAACATGCGACACATTTGTGAGAAGCCCATTCGATGTGGACTGCAATCTAGTGCGGAATGAAAACAAGGCCCTCCTCGATGCATCCATGATTCAGACATTTGGCCACATCAATTGTCTATCCAATGTGTCCGGACTAAGATTCTGTTACTTTGGAGGCACTATATAACCTCTAAACTTCTGGTATCACTTAAGTTAGTGGAGAAGAGAGAAACGAAACCCTAGTGGTCTTTTCATAGGCCGGCCGAAAGGAGGCTTTCACAAAACGAATGTAAGCTTTGAATACAAGGACTTCCAGAAATATTATAATAATTCTCCGTGGACATCCTCGATGATCATCGACATTGATCATTGTCTTCGAAGCCGTATTTAAGCCCAACTGCATGACGTCGCATCTTATCGTATCCCAACTCCCGATGCACGCCGTCATGTTGAAGTGGACCCAGCCTCTCACTGCAGAAAGTTTCCAAAGGCCTGGTGATAATTCTGCTTCTAGGACCATGTATCACAGGTGAGTACTGCCGTTGAACTTGGAAAATGTGGATATTTTTAATGACATGTCTATCGTAGTTTGCCACTGATTCAAGATGTCAATTCCATTCAGATGGGGTGGAATAGTCAGGCCGAACGCCCATCCTATCGCCATAGATTCAAGTGCTTTATTAGAATCATAAAACTTTTACCCTCGAGAAACAGGGATCGTTTACGACGAAGTATCCGGTCATATGCACTGAGACGTGTGCGGTTATGTCGTGTTGCAAGGAGAATATAAAGATCGATCACCGCCGAGTACGACCGCGCTCGTTAGCAATCGCAATCCGAAGTACAGCATCCTTCAGGCTTCAGTGCACTCCGAATCGCTGCTCCTATGATCCCTCAGGCCTAGCGCATGAAATCCCGCAGTCGAGTCTTACCTTACAGCATAACTCATAGCAATGAGTAGCACTCATATAATGTCAGAGACGGCATCTTACCGACCTTTATTTATACTTTTCGAATCACATATGCCAGAAATGACGAGTCAAATAATCTTCAGTACATCCTAGAACAGCTCAAATGGCCACCAAATTGGTACAATTGCACCATTCTGATCGATTTCAACCCATCCTTTGTGTTCGTCATCTATAGCGCCAGAAGATTCCACTGTGCCAAAAGCAGCCTCCCATCCCAAGCCCACGGCAGCAAGTTTGCAGACGTTAGAACTAATCGTGCATAAGTACCTGAAGCAAGAATATACGTAGCTGAGGTGCATACCTAAATGTGCAGACCGTTGCCAGAGGGGTAGGATCATTTTCGCCTGCCCACATCCCACTAACCAAAGCGAAGTCTACGATCATACCCCGCGTTGCCTGTATCCTGGCAGCAGCATCAAGTAGATCAAACTCCTTCTGTACATACTCCTTCGGACTTGCCAGTGGCTGAAGCTCCGCATTCGCAGTATCAAACAGAGAAAATGTAGTGAATCTCGTCGATGTGAGTTCCAACACCTCACGAAATGCAGATGCAGAATCAGATGCGACGAATAAAGTAAGGTCTTCTAGGGATTGGTCCGGGTTCAGGCGGTTCCAAGATTTTGTCGCGGCCTCAACAAAGTTCTTTGCGGGTACTTGGCCACCACGGTAGAACACTGGTCCTCGATCGCCCCTTCGCAGATGAAGGGCAATATAAGTGTTGAATAGCGCATCATCGGGCGACATCGACGCGAGTAGTTCTGTCCTGGCGAGCTGCACCAACCGTGCGTTCTCTTGGTTAGGTAGAATGACTTCTAAGGAATCCTTGGAAGACTTGAACATCGGTTTCAAACGATTGAGGTTCCGAGCATATCTGGGAACTTTGACTGAGCTTGGGCGCATTAAATTGCACGGTGAACGTACGGGTCTTCATAGGCCTCCGAATATGCATGTCCTAAATGATATTTAGCGGTTCGGGAGTTGATGATCTGTAAAAATATGATTTTTCTATCGGTTGATGAGGGTTCATCGGTGTACGTACCCAATGTCTAAAAGTAACCGTATCAATATGAAAAACTTGATCAAGAAAGCCATAATTTCCTACCGTGCTAGTCTCGGGCACGCAACCAACTCTGTTATCAATAATTTCAGCACTTTTGCCTGTCAAAGATATTTTATAGATAACCTTCTGGCGGGGGCGGCTTACACCCTGGCTGTGGACCAGGCTGGGTAACACGCACATCCTCAAAATGATCTAACCACCTTCATGCGAATCGTTGGTTACACTATGAAAGCAAAAATACTGATTTACACACTTTCCGCGATTCCAGTATGTGTCGTCGACCAAAAGAGTTCTATTCCTCTGATAGGTGTTAATTACAGGATCATGCCAACCAGAAAACACTTTAACCTCACGAGCAAGTCCTGCAACTTGTGCCAACAAAGCCAGGTCCGCGAGCAGGCCAACTCTTCCGTCCAACATATAGGTAATTGTGCTGGCGCACACCTGACCACTGCCCTCTGTTTGAGGATGCAAGGTATCCATCACCCCCATTTTAGGCGGTTGCCAGTATTCTCCGTGCGACATCTTCATTTTTGCACACTCCTTAAGGTATTCCGTAGGTTGTAGAGGAAATGTCGTGTAATTTTCGTAGGAGATGAGGAGATGGGGGTCAATCGCATTCTCCGTGGTATTTTGGGGTATCACATTTGTAGAGTTTAGAGGCGTAGTAGTTGAGTTTAGAGGCGTAGTAGTAGAGTTTAAAGGCAGAGAAGTAGAGTTTAAAGGCGGAGCTGTGGAGTTCAGAGGCGAGATTCCCAGATAATTGTGAAGTTTCTCCGGTCGATAGTAAGAAACATAGGTGAGAAAAAGAAGTAAAGCAGCAAGAAGGCTCCCCAAGGCCAGCGGGGTATTGTGCAGCACAGTAGCCATCTGCGGTTTATCTTTCGCTGCTCTCCTCTTATGTGCCGAAGAATCATAGTCGTCCCCGCGACTTCGATAGCCCGTCGTTTGGTTGACTGGGAAGCTGTCGCTAGCTGAAGACGAGAGCAATGGAACAGCCTGCTGTTGTGCTTGTTCTCCCCACTGGTCATCGTCAATTTCACTAAGCTGTTGAAGCTCGAATTCCGTGTATCCTTCCTCTGCTCTCCCGGAGCGACTATGAGGTGTACGTGGGGTGAGCAATTGATCGTCGATTACATTTGGCCGTGCGGAAGTAACATTGGACAAGGAGCGTGGTCGGGGCATGCAACTCTTGCTTCAAGCAGGAGGTGGGTGTTTGGAGGAAGAAAAGGACACTGTTGTTTATTTGTCATATCAATATTATGACGACCGTCAGAGCCCTTGATGTCAAGTTGACACCATCACCACAAAACTTCCTTTCCGCAGCGTCTCTTACGCACAAGGCGCTCTTATGGGGAGGGCAAAAATTGTTGAAACATAGAGATTGCGTGTTGACTCCGGATAAGACGCTTGTGCAGTGGATCTGTCAGGGCGCGTTGAACAAGTCATATTTAACGCATAACTACATATGTGCATATTTCATAGAACTAATTCTTGTATAGGCATAATTCATAAACGTATATATATATTTCATAAAATATTGGGATGCATATGTATAACTTGAAAGAGGAAGAAAAGGTTCAAAGAACTGCAAGACAAATCACTAAAGCCCCCTCAAGTCGTCGGGTGCGAAGATGCAGACGAGTCAGCCGCATGGATTTCACTGGTGTACGTATGTTCTGGATCCTCTGAGCGCTTGTCTTTAGTCGGGGGGCAGTCTATCTTCAACAATGCGCACAGCAACGAGGCAACAAGACCAGGACCTTTATTGACGTCGCCGTTAAGCGCGATCATGTCAAGGAAGACTTGGTGAAGAAAACATACTCTTTGGAGCGTCCTGCTTTTCATCTTTTTCGTCCTGCGCCTTGACATCTTTATGAACCGTGCTCTTGTCGCGTGAGACAAAGGATTGATGGCTATGAGACGTAGCGACATCGCTCTTTTTCGTCCTGCGCCAAGTTGACATCTGCTTTATGAACTGTGCTCTCGCCGCGTGAGACAACGGATTGATGGCTATGAGGCTGCCCAAAGGCGTAGGGGCAGCCAGAGCTGGTGCAGAGGCGGAAGCGATCAGAGCCGCAGCGACAAAAGATGTACTCGAAGGAAGTTTCATAATAACAGCACTGGCAGGTAGATGGTAGGAATGGTAATGCTATGAAAGCTTATCAGCGATCTGAGGATAACCAAGAGAAAGAAGTGGAACGCACATGGGTAGGAGCAAGAGAAATAAGTTAAAGGCTGACGATTCGACTCTTTATATACCTCGCATGACCTCAGGTCAGAAAAGTCAGCCACTTAGAATTGAAACCGGAAATTCATTTTGAAGTGCTTGAAGTGCTTATATGTAAGAGCTGACAAGTTCGTCATAGTAGATCAAGTGCAACACACACTCTATCTTGCATTCTGAGGAGTCCTCATACGCCAAGTTCGGGACAAAATTTAGGCTTGCACAGTCCTACTTCCAGCTGCATCCGCCTGAGAGATAGTGGTGAGACTGTGTGCAGTAACCTCAGTCTTGTTCCAATCATGGCCATGAGCAATCCGAAAGATAATGAGATAGTTTGCAATTTGCTGCGAGAAAATTATAGAACAGCCCAACAGGAGCAGAGATAGGCGTACCTGAGAAGCAGAAGCGGTACCCAAAAACACAGAATTCACAGGGCGATTCGTACCATAAGTCACGAGAAAAATCGCGGCAGGGATGGAGTATATTGATGCTGATTCGATTACGATTGTCATCAGCGACACGTAGGATTTGCTAACAGCCTTCGGGAGATGGGTGAAAATCGCTCGGCGATAATAGAGCAGACGTGTGGAGATTAGAATTGTGAGGACAATGTTGACTCCCAAGGATGTTGCGTAATAAGACGTTCCGAGTACGATTGGAAGAGAGCTGTAAAGCGAAGTCCCCTGTTTACTAGAGTCCACTGCCCAAAATACGCCTAGTACTGAAAATATCGTCAGTTTACTAGTGTATGACTGTGTGGTGTTTCGTACATACCAAAGGAAGCAAGCAGCAGAATGCTGGGTAGAGTGATTGCTAGGCGAGCAGCGGAATCTCCAAAGGCAGACCAAATGATCCAACACCGCCAAAGCTAAATCGCATATTGTCTATGTCACAGGCGTACAGTGAACTGAAGAATTGAAGCTTACAACAAGGAAATCAGAAAGGAAAGCAAGTGTGACCAGCGACGCAATGAATATAACATTAGTAGGCAGCTGCTGTGTTGCAAGGAAATACGACCATGGGCCACCAGGATAGTTGCGATCGTCGATATACATCAGCTGAACCGTGTGTGCTTGGGCAATTTCAAACATCGTCTCCACACACATGAGGAAGCTGATATAAAGCAGAAGAAAGGTCGATCGCCGCCTTTGCCATCGCGATTTCCACAGATAAGTAGCACATGTAAGATACATGACTATCTGGATGCCTGTCGTTAAATGAGAGGCTAGATTCTCAATTTTGGGATAAAATACGTTCACGCACCGTAACCGACTCCAGCGACGTAGTCGCCGGCGAGGAACATGCGCTCTAGCATGATAGTGTCAGAATCTTCGTTAATAGGGCCGTAGTAGGGAGCCATAACTTTGAATGTTTAATCAAGCTACAAACAGTGTTATATATATGATCAAAGACCGAACGCAAACGGACGGACGGACGGACGGTTCACCGTTGTAACCCGGGGAGGTCCACGTGTGAACGACCAGATGTACATCACAGACACCTGTGCTCGTTCCTGTACAAAAAAAAATGTCGCAAATGCAGAGCAGATTAAGCTGCCGATCATCTCCAGCGTCTTTTTAAAGGCATCCAAAGTAAGGTCGGTTAGTTGAGATTATTGCCATTTCTAGCGAAATAAAACATGATTGGCCGTGTTGTTTGAATCTATGTCGCAGAACATGGGTAGCATAGCTATCAGCATATTTGATAGGGTACGTGCATCCTTTCCTCCAAGAGAGTTCCAAGACCAGCGAGCATAAAAAGAAGACACAAAGAGCTCTAAAGTAAACAAAGTTGTATCCCAGGCCGCCGAGCGATGTCCGAGAACCACTGTGTTGAGTCTGGAATAGCACTTCTGCGCCTCATGAGATCCGGAGATCGGTGAAGAAAAGGGAGTGCCGAAAGTTCCATGCACATAGAATCAGATGTAACGAAGTTTTGTTGATCAAGGGAGGACATATCAAATGACTCCGCATCTACCTGTGTAGCATCTAAGCATCAGCGAAGCGAATTAGCACGTTTCAGTCTTATAGCAGTTAGGTGAGTCTGAGAACCTGTAGTGCAAAGAACACAAGTGAAAGGAGCTTCAGTGTCGGAACTTCGGCCTTGATCACACCAAAGGTGGTCCAGAATAACAGTAAAACGAGGCGATGGAGAAGGAGATGATGGAAATAAAAGCAACGAAGACGTGTTGGAATCAGAAGCTGGCGAAGAAGGCGGCAAAGAAGAGCTGGGCGGTAGCGATGAAAGCGCATCGTGATCTTCAAGAATGATATTTTTCACTGGAGAGGGCAAGGCAACGAGTGTTTCAGATGAGGGCATATCAATGTCATCGGACGTGAGGGCGTCTTGAATTTCCTTTTTAATCTTCTTGGGTGAACTTTTCCTTTTCGATTTGCGTGGCTTGGTGAGGGTAGGTTCTTCTTCCTGCTTGATGTCGAGTAAAGGTAAAGGTAGTGGGGTACCGATGGGTAGATCGTATGTTTCTTTTGGAATGCCTTTCCTTGCTTTCTTGCGTTGTGCTTTCTGGCGCCAGAAAAAGCGATGGACGTCTACATGACAAATGTTTCGCGCAGCAGCCCACGCTCTTCGGCTTTCGACAGTAGGTATTCGCATGTCGGCAGCCCAGATCTTGTACAATTCGTTAAGGTAGACCATAGGTAGTGGGCGAATAATTCCATCGTCATCTTCTTCTTTCTTCATAATTTGAGTCTTTTTAGTCATGTTGGTCTCCTTCGTCTTCGCCGTTGAACTTTTAGGCGGTTTTCTTGGTCGTGTTTTGACCGCCTCGGAGGTGGATGTATGCGCCGAATGTTCAGGAAGGGGCATAAGGTTTTTCTTTGGCATAGTTCCTGTCAATATAATTCAGGTTCTGAATATCGAAGATCCCGTCAGAACCTCTCGAGAACGTTATTGTAAACTTTCCAAAAAGTTGTACCCAAGGAAAGACGTCAGAAAGAGCAGATCAACAGCATATGAAACAGACAGCAGACAGCAGAAGGCAGATAGTAGACAGAAGAGAGGGTGACGAGAGAAAGCAGATATAAGACTAGAGGAAACTAGCCTGAAGAAAGATGAGAGAGTTTTGGCAGAACTTGAGACGCGCACGTGCTCTTGACAATCGAAATTGAACGGGCCGAACTCAAGTCTTTACACAGCAGCCTGCGCACTTGACTTCGCTGTTCCACCCGTTCTTTCCGCCTTGAAGGTCCATCCAACCTGATTCATCGGTCTCAAAGCTATAAACGTCACAAGACGCGTGGACTTTGCAAGTAAAGAGCTTTCGACGACGAATAGCGATGTGGGAGCGGACACTACAGGACCTTATTCGTGGACTTCGTGCCAACAAGAAGGATGAAGCTAAATTCATTTCCAAGGCCGTAGATGAGATTCGAAACGAGATCAAGAGTGATGACATGGAGCTTAAAGCTGGGGCAGTCATGAAACTCACCTATGTGCGTAATTTAAAAGTATGCCTCTAGAATTTCTAAATGACCCACAAGTTCAGCTTGAAATGCTTGGATACGATATGGGATGGGCATCATTTCATGTCGTTGAAGTCATGTCCTCGCCAAAAATTCATCTAAAGAGTGTCGGATACCTTGCAGCTGCCCAGTCGTTCGACGAAGAGACAGATGTTCTGATGCTCACCACGAATCTGCTAAAGAAGGTGGGGAAAATTCATATTGCACTAGTGCAAAACTAATTCTGAACACAGGATTTAAGTTCCACACCAGCAGATGTTGCTGTCACATTGAGTGGACTTTCCGACATAGTGACCCCAGATCTTGCACGAGACCTCTCACCAGAGCTAATCGCAATGCTGAATCACTCACGCCCGAACATTCGTAAGCGAGCGATATTAGCCCTATATAAATCCATTGTCAAATACCCTGAAACTGCCAAACACGCGCGTGCGCGACTAGAAGAGAAATTGGAAGATTCTGACCCAGGTATTTACACATACTACTTTAGTCTCTTATCTTCATCTGACAGTCAATCTCAGGTGTCGTTGCAGCTACTGTTAATGTTTTGTGTGAATTAGCACGTCATCATCCTCAGGATTACCTATCTCTCGCCCCACAACTGTTCCATCTCCTGACTACCTCCTCAAACAATTGGATGCTGATCAAAATTATCAAATTGGTATGATCTATTTTTCAGTAAAGTTCTGCTTTTGACTTCTCTCGTAGTTTGGCTCTCTTTCCCCCTATGAACCGAGACTGGTCAAAAAGTTGCAGCCGCCAATAACCGACCTCATCTCAACTTCCCAGGCGATTTCACTTCTGTATGAGTGTGTTCATACGTGCATCATCGGTGGAATGCTCCAGGGTCCTAATGGCGATTCTTTGGCGCGGCTATGCGCGTCAAAGCTGGCTGCATTTATCCAAGATGCTGATCAGAACTGTTCGTCCCTCTAATTTTGTTGCATGCTCCCTGGTTCGTACTCAACGACAGGAAATAGTGAAGTATATCGCGTTACTGGCGATGACGAAGATCGCACCTTCTCATCCCCATCTTGTTGCCGAGTATCAGGACACAATCCTTGCAAGTGTAAATGATCAAGATATCAGCATTAGGATGAGGGCCCTGGACCTCGTCTCTGTCATGGTTTGTTGAACTTAATCGCATATCTTAGAATACTTATTCTGATTTTCATAGGTTGACCGCGATAACCTTCAATCCATAACACAGCAACTTCTGTCACACTTAGTGCCAGAAAATCCAGCATTATCTTCCGCTGCTCAGTCTCTTGCTCAACATACGGCACCTACTTCAGTCATTGCTTCCCGACCCGTATCATCTCCAAGTCAATCGCCAGCCTACCGCCTCGTCCTCTGCCAGCGAATACTCGCTACTTGTTCTCAGTCAACGTACGAGAACGTTACCAACTTTGAGTGGTACATCTCTGTCCTCGTCGACCTTGCGCACATCGCGAACGTCAATATAGGTGCAGAGATACGCGATCAGTTGGTTGACGTTGTGGGACGCGTCAAAGCCGTTCGGCGATACGCTGTGAGGCTGATGTACCAACTAATTGGCGATGACGCCATGTTGCGAAATGCGCACGATGAGGGCAGCTGTTCTGAAGTTCTTTGGGCTGCGGCTTGGGTGTGTGGTGAATATTGCGAGTGAGTCATTATCGCAACTTTGTAATGACCTTTTGCAAACTGATGATCTAGTGAGCTAGCTGACCCTCACAAGCTGTTACCGTACCTTTTGCAGGCGGAAGTATTGGGTTTGGCACCTGATATAATCGCCGTGTACATTCAAGCTGCTACAAAGATTTTTGGAACTTGGGCAGCAAGCGTGGCGCAGAGATGGGAGGATGATGACCTAGAAGAAGTTAAGAACGTCGTAGAACAGCTGACGAGCCGTTTGAGTGAGTTTGTAAGCAGCCCGCACATCGATGTGCAGGAACGGGTAAGGACCTACCTCGCTACAGGGGATCCAAATTACTCACCAATACTGTTCAGGCTGCCAACTCTCTACAACTCTTCCGCTTCATCCAGGCCGACCTTGATTCACACCGACCCAAGCCTCCACCTACACCAGGTTTTTCGACCGACACTGAATTTTTCTCCCCGGAGCCACGCTTCCCAAAAAGCCTGTACCTGCTTGAACCATTATCAGGAACGTATGAGCTCAACGCTGTCGCATCTGGTGCTCAGGCAAGTGTGCCGGTACCAGAAGGTTTGGATCTCGATGCCTGGATAGTGCCGCCACCTCAGGAACCTGTTGCTGACCTGCCTACGGAGCGTAAGAAGAAAGGAAAGAAAGGAAAGGAGAAGGATGTTGGAGAAACCAAGGTCAAGGGGTCAAAGAAGAAGAAAAAGAAGGACGAAGAACTCGAGTACGGGGATGTACTAGTGCCTGTAGATGCGGATATCGAGACCCCCGAAGAGAAGGCTGAACGGGCAAAGGTGCGTTTCCGACTTGCTGTTCTATCTCAGCTCGCACTTATCCTCTATGGTCCGTAGCGCAAAGAAGAACGATTGGCACAATTACGCGACGATCCGTATTATATCGGCATTGATGCGCCGAAGCTGCCTGAGGAGGACGTAGACTCCATTCCTGTTGTTCGTCTGGAAGGCCTGCCATCTCTCGCAGGTTAGTTTGTCGTCCAACATTTTTATAACTTCGTAATCGCTGACTTGCCCCTAAGCACCGTCGTCGGTCCTTCCTGCGCTCAAGACCGCAACCCAAACCTTCTCTACAACTTCTTTTGTCATTGACCGAGACGGCGAAATGCCTGAAGGTGCTGTCCCTTCGCGGCCTGCTTCAGGGCCCGTCTCGCGGCAACAAACTCCTGTACTAGGCGAAAATCATGCCCCAATACCAGCCAGGCTGTCATCCTTCCAACCTTACGAGGGTGCCGATGCCGATGTCCGGACAAGCACACCAGAGCCCATCAAAGTGACTCGAACGAAGAAGAAAGGTACTGGGAAGAAAAAACGGACTCCAGCAGAATAACTTGAGAATACTAGATAATATATTTCGGTATACAAAACAGCAGGTTGGAGGGACAATAGCTACAGTACTAGTTGAGGATATGAGCAGTCAGAAATGTCAAGATGTGATGTCCGAAGTTTGAGGTGCGAAATCAAAGCATAGGAGGCTTCCTTCTTATCATCGGTCCTCAACGTGCTCGACTGATTCTACAATCTCGTGTACCAACTCCATCGTTACACCTGGTATAATTCGTTCAGCATCTGTAAAAGCGCGCTGGAGTGCACTAAGTGCCACTCGTGCCTCCTGCGTCGACACCCGCGGGAATAGCTACTCAAGATATTTCAATGAAGGATTCGATATATAACGCAAATGTGTGACTGACTGAAGCAATTGCTGGTAAGATGACTGAATCCAGCATCGTGGTATCCGGTAGCTCGTCGTCTACCTGTAAATCCTCCATCTTTTGCAATGGATCTTTATCCGGATAGTCATATTGATCGTCATAGTCATCATAGTCATCCGACGGCTCCCTTCGACTATTTTGCTGGCTGTTTTTCGTTTGTGGATATGCACCTGTGGGCATGTGTCGCACAGTCGACTGCGAGAAGCTGTTGCTATTGGGGGTTTGATGATGATTTGCAAGCGGGAGGTCCCGGTCAACGGTCGTCTCAGCGGAACTTGTACTTTGTTTGGATGGCCGTCGTGGAGATGTATGAGGATCTGTATTCTCCCAAGTTAAAGGAGGGCCTGATACTTGAACGTTGTTCGATCGGCCGATCGTTGAAGGACGGTTCGCATTGCGAATTGTGCCAAAGTCCCATAAATCGTCAGCATCGCCATTTTCTGGCCTGTAAGTGTGTGTATGAGCATAGGTGAGGAGAAAGGTATGGAAGTAGCCACTGACATATCGTCAACATATTCCTGCTCTTCTTCAGCCTGACGTTCACCGCCTTCTGCTCTCCATCGTTCGTGTCGCTCGATGAGTTCAGTCAGATAACTAGTTTTCTTGGCCAGCCGTACAAATTTATGCTTTAATAATTCTCGAGCCGATGGTCGCTACGGGTTGGATTAGATAGCTTCCTTGTGCATGTATTGAGGATAGAGCATACATCTCTGGGATCCCTCTGAAGACAATACGAGACAAATTCTCGGAATGGTTTAGAGAAGTTGCCGTCCAACGTGGGAGGAGGATTCTTAGGTATAAGAAATAAAACCTAGTTTTCGTCGGGTCCATAGGTCAATGTTATGAAGGGAGATCAAAGATTGCTCGCACCTTCATGGGATGTAGTTCCGCATAAGGTGGTTCACCTTTCGCAAGTTCAATGGCGGTGATACCCAAGCTCCAAATATCAGCTTTGTGGTCGTAACCACTTTGTTTGATGACCTCTGGTGACATCCAATATGGTGTGCCTACGAAAGTATTCTTTTTCGCCGATAGTGTGCCCGAAAGTTGTCCAGAAACACCGAAGTCAGCCAGCTTGACCTCACCCCCCGCAGAAAGCAAGATATTCGCGGCTAAGAGGAAAAAAATCGACATCGAAATAGACTGGACGGAGAAAAGTTGTTACCTTTGATATCCCGATGGAGTTTTCCTTCTGAGTGAAGGTACTCGAGGCCTCGAAGAAGTTCTCGAACAATGATGGCGATGTACTCTTCCCGAAACACGCCAGGCTTCATCTGCACAGTAAGAAGCAGAATAAGGTTCAAAGACGCGTCGAAAAAAGGTCGGATCTTACGAGGTCAGAACATGAACCACCAGAGCAGTATCTAGTACAGAGTAGTTAGTTACGCGCCAAGCTCTTAAAAAGAGACGTACTCCATAACGATCCATAGATTCGAACCTTTCAGGTAAGAGCCATGATATCTTTAGCAGATTAGTCGGGGTCTTCAAGGATAGTGCGAGCGTAGACCCACCTTGTCACATGAGGGGAGTCCAGTTGCGAAAGAATCTGTATCTCCTGTTGAATATCCTCTATCTCATCCTCTGCACTCTCTAGGTCAATGATCTTTATAGCGACAGTCTTTTGAGTCCGCTTGTCATATCTACGAGGCGTTCAGCGCATGATCGTAGTGGCATACGAGCATACTAACCCTTTGTAAACCTCTCCAAACGATCCTTTGCCTAGAAAACACGCCGGTTTAACATTATACCCCAAGCACAGAATTGTCACTCACCGATCCTGTCCTGCCTGACGTAGAACTCTTCTGGATCTTGCTGTCGTGCGTCCTAGAGCAATATACATGAAGATCAGATCGACAACGATCAGGACGCCAGGAAAAAGCAAACAGTACCATGCCACAGAAAAGACTTGCGCGAGAAACTCTCGGGGCTCAAATAGGCTGTGTCGCGTCGTGAGGAACGTCCAAGAACCTTTAAAGCTTGGCCCAGCAGGTGATGGAGCTAAAGGAAAAAACTACGCGGCGTCCCGTGCAATAAAGATTGAAATAAAGAGTGGGACACAGGCAAGACGGCGCGATAGTATGAAGGATGGATGGATGAGAGAAAGAGCTGCAGGACCCTTTTCTTGATTTGCTCTTACAGTGGCCTCGGCAAGCGTGACCTCCATATTTGGCACCACTCTGGCCAAACCATAAACGTCTTTTTCGCACACCTTCGACAATATTGCATCTACATTGACAATATGACTAGGGAGACGAGTATTACTGCAAAATATGACTAGATCCAGGTCTAACGAGGTCTAAAAGAGTCAAATCCATTCTGATCAATCATTCCTTCCAACAGTGGTGTGGCCTGTGTGGGCCTCGGCATGAGAGACTGATGCGTCGAGTATCTGGGGGTTATCTATAGATGTTTCCTCCGAGGATCTTCGCTCGATACGAGGCAAGTCGTGAATGACGTCTGGGGGATGTTCATGGGAAGGAGAATGTAGATCTTCGACACTATTCCCTACGATAGTCGGCGAGCTAGCACGGCTATTTGCTGAGGACGCGGATATGGACGCTGAATCCCTTGCACGTCCCAAATAGAGTCCTGGAGGGCCTCGCCCTACAATATCATTTGGGTATACAGGCGACTTTGACAGATGCTTGTAGTCTAGAAAAGGGGCTTGAGCAACGAGCACACGAACCAGAATAGAAATTTGTACCTCTTTCATCTGTGCTGGTTTGTCTCTCAACGGCAGCCTCTATGCTAGGCCCTAACGCCTGCTCAGAACGGATGTCGTTGTTGGGCTGATTGCGTCGCTTGCAGCGAAGGCAATTGAGCATTTCACGCCCGAACATGGTGACGACAATGAAAACCGCGGTGAACAAGATGAAAAAGCTCAGAGCTATGAAGATTGTGGGCACAAGGAATTGTGAAGGAGTTGGGCGATGATCATGAGATGAGCCTCTGTCATCATGATGATTATGATCACCCCAGTCGTCGTTGGATGAGTCGTATGGGCCTCCTTCCGAGTGTGTATAGTAGGCCTGTGCAGTAGACAAAATAACAGCAAGTACAGTCGCAGTTGCGAAGCGCATCGTATCCGTCAAGTGGAAGGTGTCTTAAAATCTGCAAAAGGAGAGTAGACAAGAAGAGACCTTTAGGGGCCGCCTATGCATTTTTAAATAGTTGCTTCATTCAATGTTAGCCTGATGGCCCAAATTCCCGATCGTAGACCCGCATGTTTGAAAACCAGGTTATCGAAGGATTGCTGCGGGAAAAACGCGGAACGCGCCATAGGACCGTCGTGGTGGAGAACAAGATAGAACTGCTTGATGGGCCATCAATTGAATTCCTTGTCTCAAACCACACGACCATTAGCCTCTTTCACAGGAGAGACTAGTTTACAGAAAGTTATGCTTACTGGAATGCACAACAAGGACGTGGAGTTTGCTCTGTTAGCTTCGTTACTGTGCTCAATCGAACATTGAACGGTAACAAAGGGTCTGTCACCAAATGGCAAACACACTGATACTAGTGCCTCGATATGAGCTCTCAACGACTTGGGTATTGAGGCGTTGATCAGGCATCTGAATGGGTCTTGGAACACAGGTCTTTTCATGTCCGGGTGTCTTGGAAATTATGAGGTGTCCTTAACGCTCGAAAGAAAAGTCTCATGGCGATCAGTGCCCATTCAACTGGTCACGTAACCTTCCCGACCAAAGTGAAGACCTCGAGATCGCGTGGTTTCTAGTAATGTTGAGTACGCTTTGCGGTGAACTCATCCCAATTTTCTTTCTCTCTTATTTTCTATGCCGGCAAAGACTGGGCACAGGCCCGGGGAACTCCATCGCGACACTCCTCTTCATTGCACCAACTGTTGAACGTAAAACTCAAGCCAAGTGATAATGAAAATTATCAGTTCGCGACCGATTGTCGACAACCCATAATCCTGAAGCTGAAGGGCTACCTACCAGATTACCGTCAAGCCAAGTAAACCGTGAACCTGCTTGGAGATTTGATCTCCAAAGCTCGTCGTTCCACGACGATTCGGGGATATGTCAGGGAGGAAGGTCTGCCACGTTCAAGTACTCACTGTACTGCCCAATGCCATCCACCAGAATCCCAAATCTCGCGGATCTTAGGCAAGATGCACGAGGCTATTACTGCCCCCGTGTTCTGGGATCAAGGTGTGTGTGCATTAGTAAAACAGGTAAAAATGGCCCTCGGCATCGGTTACGTGCGTAGTTGACCCAGCGTATTGGTACGTTTGGACGCTCTGATGATCTGGGCAATTGAACAGTTGTCATTCAGGGCATTTAATTCGAGCCTGCGAAAGCAGCTTAGTGCTATGACGGGATGTATTAGAATAGCCACTAGCGTCTTGGAGATGTACCTATGGCATTGCCATTGCACCCCCCCTTCCCCGTTGATCAGACATTCAAGATGCACGTCTGAAAAGATATCCATTGAAATTGAAATCCATAAGTTTGAGTCGACGGGAGTCGACTATTACATTGCAGTTACACTTTATGAGAGCACGTTGGGAAATTGTTGGTAAGTATACCAAATTACAATGCATATTGAGCAGTCCGCCTTCACTACACAGTGAATCTTTAGCAGTGGGATGGCCACATTCTGTCTGGACGAGTTAACAAGGCAAGTGCGGAAAGGATACGCGTGGACTGACATCTAGGGATGCAACAGAGAAAGAATAGCATGATCAAGCTGAATTAGACCGGAATTAATTTTCGATGCTCCTGAATTAACGGGAAAGAATTATGTCAATGTTTAAGTCAAAGAAACACTAAGCACGTACGGGAATGTGAGTTGTTTCATGATCAACATGTACGAACGCTCGTTCGACATTAGGAAGGACCTCTATTTTGTCTTGGAGCTGCTGGCTAAGATCGTGAGCTTTGAAGAGGGGGGTATTCGCATCCATAACTACGTCGATTTCGACGAAGTAATCCTAGTCATGTTTGTTCATTGGTGAGTGACCCTGGTATAATACCGAAACTCACAGGTCCACTCTGTTGAAAAAAGAGTGGAATCGTCAATCAAGGAGAGGAAGGTATAGCAGTTAGTAAAACCCACATGATACGCGCGCACTGTATCGACTTTCACGATATCAGGGCTGAAGGTTGCAGCTTTGTAGATAAGGAGTTGCAAGAAGTCATGAGGAGCTGATTTTCCAGCTAGGAGCTCAAACTCCCCATGAATGGTACGGCCCCAGGCGATGATGACACCAAATGAAATCTGAGTGGCGGTAGAAGATCAGACAACAGATGCAGCGAGGATGATAGGCCAACGTACGATGATAGCACCCAGGGGGTCCAAATCTATGCGAATAAATTATGTCGGCGTCAGTGAGTACGAGGAGTAAAAAGGTCGCTTACACCATTTCCACTTGGATCCACCGGCCGACATGAGAAGACCTAAGGACCTTGTAAGATACGATTGTGGATTAAAGTAGATAGACAGATACCAAATCCATTGACAAATATGTCATTGCGATGGTCCTCCCAGAGGACCCGAACCTGGCTCGATTTCCCGCGAAGAGAAAAGCAGTATAGAAAGAGAAGTAATTTCACACCTGGTAGGGAAAGATGAGGTTTGTTAAAGCAAGAAGATATTAATATACCCAATGCAACCGAGACGGCGATAATGGAAGGAAGATGGAATTTCTTGTCGTCGTTCTTATCTATAATGCTTCGGATAGACTCCACGATGACGACGAGATTCACAGAGCCCATCCTGCCAGGAGGTCAGTACTAGTACGAAGAGGTGAGCAGATAGCAAAGTGCGCACAAGAAACCTGTTAAGACATAGTGAGTTGTAGTGTCGGAATTTCCGGATTCTTGGGAACTGACCATAGATGACATTGCCTATCGTCTCGAGACGGGCCCCGCCGACAGGCCATTTATTGACATCAAGGCGTTCTGCCTTTTTATGAATCCCAAAGAGGACAACATTGCTCGAGATATCGAACACCGCGTCGATACCTGTGGCAAGCAGGGACAGTGAACTAGCTGATATTGCTCCGTACACTAATTGCCACATTAATTGTAGGAGTCATCAGAAAAACAGGCTGACTCACTTTGCAACACAGCAAGACAGAAGTTGGCCACGAGACTGGCGTATACAGCTATTTTGACCTATGGAAAGAGCTCGATTGCGTTCTGCATCAGCTGTGGCGTGGTATGACTTACAGGAAGGCGTGCATCATCCTCTTCCATACGAGCTTCATTCGTATGGGCTTCCATAGGTTTAAGTAGCGAGGTGATAAGCTTTCATAACCGTTTAAGAATTTTTAAATAATAACAAGAACGACGGAAGAGCCCACACTATTTTGCCTTCGGTGGTATCGTTCAATGACCTTTCCTTTCTTGGCTCGATGGCGCATAGAAGAGATTTCTTGCTCAGTGAGCATCCCATTCTTAAGCTGAAAGGGGTCAAGGGATAGAGCACTCGTTGATCCAGACGTCTTCTCAACGTCTACATCCAGAGAGGAAGTCAATGTATTAGCTACCGTTGTGTCGGGATTCTGACATAAAAAGTTCAATAAATAGTTTTAGAAAATAGAGGGAAATTTACTATGGTCGGGAAAGAACCGTTAGATGATTCTGGAGTCTTCTCGTCCTTCACCATCGTGTGCAAAGATCCAGGATACGGAGAAATTGGGAGTAAGACACGGTAAGTGGGAAAAACCGAAACAGTGGATGTGGCCAAATCGGATCAACTCAGTCGACGTGTACCGTCCACTTGGAACCCCAGAGTATTGGGAACCAACTTTCGAGACGGAACCAAAATTCCAATAGCTCTTCAACAGCTCACCACTTGGAGCTGCAGAACTTGGGGGTAGCTAGGGGGGAAACGAATGAAGAATTGATGCATCCTAGTCCTCGCCTATGGCCGTAAATTTTTATTCTCCGTCTGAACTGCTTGGCTCAACGCACGGACCACCTTGATGCATTTCCAGTGCAGAAGCTGTTCGAACCGCCACTTTTTCGACTCTTGAACTATGAATATTAGTTTATCTGTTAATAAGCTGTGGCCCACTTGCCGTATATATTTAATCTATGTCAGACAAGTCGATTGAAAGCTCTTACCACTATGGTGGGTTAGTAGATGATCAGATCAATGATCCAGGTAATCATTACATAAGCTTGCGTTCCTTACTGCGAACGATCATGGTGGATGAGGCGCGTCTCTGGTCCCTTGCGCCTGTGATATTGATTTTCGCTGGGCTTTTGTACTTGGATTTTATTTTTATTCTAACCTTTTTCTGACAGCCTTTTCCACAGATTTGCGGCATTATTATGGTGTTTACTGTCTTCTTGCCTGGGCGCTGCGTTTCGACGTCTGTTTTCGGATTGGTGGGAGTATGCACTTCTCACCGCTGAGGGAAGCAGTTCTCGTCGAACAAGGAGAGGATTCGGCGAACAAGAAATGTGGGAGATGGAACATCGTCATAGAACAGCTTGATCTACAAAAGGCGCATCCAACACGTATCGACATTGCACCCTCTATGTTTTCCTTCTTTTATACGGATAATTTGGAAATGGACCGCCGGACTGCATGTCCGCATTTGGAGCTGGAAAATCATGCGACAAAATGTTTCTCTTCGCTGCAGTCGAGAGGCTGACAAGGCGGAGGCCATATAAAGCCTCTCAAAATTGCTTTCGACCTTACCGCTTCTTTTTTCCTACCCCCACCATCGCCTGCACATTCGAACTTGCTTTGTTAATTGTTATACGCACACAGACTATCTCACTATCCAATCCAGCACATTACTATGAAACTTCCATCTAGCTCGTCAGCCGTCTTTGCTGCCGTACTGGTAGCCTCTTCCTCGACGCCGAGTTTAGCAGCTCCGGCGGGGACTCATGAAGGCGGGATGTCGCCTTCTGGCAGCAACCAGCTCATCACTTCGCGCAGCGGAAACATCGTGGCTGACCCCGCGACGCAGCAGAACACCACGACCACGACCACGTCCTTGCATCCTCCAACTTCCACGGCTCCTGCGGATGCAAAGACCCCAAATAATACTCCGAGCTTGGGTACTCGAGCGCTTTCTGATATCATGGCCGTTATTCCAGGCGTTGCGCCTGCTGCACCAGCGCCCCCTTCTGCACCAGCACCGCCTGCACTTGCACCCCCCTCCGCGCCTGCGCCCCCTTCTGCACCTGCGCCCCCTTCCGTGCCTGCGCCCCCTTCTGCGCCTGCACCCCCTGCTCCGCCTGCCCCTCATGCAGCGAATGTGATGGAGGCCGCCATGCCTGCTGCGCCTGCACCTCCCAAAGCTCCTGTTCCCCTTCCTGCTGCCCCGGCTCCTCCAGGTGCCCCTGCTCCACCTGCTCCCCCCGCCCCTCCAGGTGCCCCTGCCCCTGCCCCGCCAGCTGTCCCCGCTCCTCCGGGTGCCCCAGCCCCTCCAGGCGCCCCTGCTCCTCCAAGCGTTCCCAAACCTCCCCAACCTTGATCTTTCCTTTTTTATCGTGTGGATTCTTGATTCATCTCTAGAAAATCTAGAAAATATCGTATACATATAGCGTCTACTATTCGTTTAATAATATACCCCTTCCTATGTGTTTCACAAAGAGTTTTTTCTGTGAGTTTGCCACTGCCATCGGGATCGTGGTTATAAGGTTGGTGGGTGTAAGCCGCTGGTGCATAGGAAACTATTGACTATGCTGATGTCGAGTCTGTTACACTACATACAGTAAGACTATGCTTTCGGGGAAAAACCCAAGGCATCTCCCGACGGTGATAACAAGGCTCACTTCTCCACTAGACCGGCCAGAGCCTCAAAGAGCTTGACGACCAACAAATGATCTGACGGTGCGCAACTCGGATGTCCGAATCAATCCGGACAAACGTTCGCAAGTCGTGGCGAAATTGAGCGAAATAGCTATTGATACATACATTGATACATGGCACATGCACGCCAGAAGACGCGTCGCGTCGCCACACGTGATGGACACAGCAACATCACGATCTCGCCTGGTTCGCATTCAGGTTTATTAAGAGCAGGCAAGTCAGACCCAGGCCCGACCCGAGGGAATCATTCACACCCCCACCCCAGCTGGGCTTCCCATTGCCTGCCACATCACCTCACCCCATACCGCTGCACCCCGTCCCACGCCAACTAGAACCCGTACCCGTATACGTATTATACGTATTTTGATCCAGAATGTCTGAGCCCGCGGAAAAAACTGTGCCGGCCATGGCTGAGGCGCTTGGGGAAGACGCGGAGGGCGAAGAGTTCGCCGACGAATATGTCGAAGGCGCCGAGGAGAATGAGTCTGGAGAGGAGAGCGACGAGTACGAGATCGTCGAAGAGGTGGGGCACATTGTTCTTCTTGTGATAATAATTCGTCTGACCTGTGCGCTAGGGAGACTCCAGAGAGGTATTAGGCGAGGAGGAGGAAGAAGAGGATGATGACGAAGAGGGCGAAGGCGACGATGATGATGAGGTATTTTCTACCATCATCATTCCATCTTTCTCAGTGCTGATGGTACCATTTTTCAGGAGAGACAAAAGAGCTTGACCGCTATGTTGCTCGGAAACGTACGTTCCCCGACGTTCAGAGTTCAACGTTCAACTTGTGCTAATCCTTCCATTCAAGCCTGACGCAGCCGATGAAGACGACGAAGACGACGAGGAAGAGGAGGAGGAAGACGAGTACGTCGAAGAAGTGCCTGTTGCAACAAATGGGAAAAAGAGAAGCCTAAGTGACCTTGGCGATGAGGACGGTGATGACTGGGAGGAGCCTGAGGGAAAGAAGGTTAAAGCGTGACAGGCAGCAGGAAAACAAGCTTCAGAGAGCTTGTCCACCCAACAGATAGCCGTCCCAGATGTCTAGTACTTGTTCTTCCTTTATACCCATCTTGGCGTGTAATTCTGTGTATGTATTGTAGAAATGCGAGGTTTGGGTGGCAATCGATAAATCTGATTGATTTTCTCGTGTAGATGCATGCACTGCAGAGTATGGTATAGCAACTGTATCGCATTCGAACGAACATCTTGCTCAGGCTGGTCCTTGCTTGCATAGCGTAGTGGGGACAGAGGAAAACCTACACATGTAGTGTATATGTAGAACCGAGGAATACGAGTTCAAGGAACAAGAGCCTCCGAATCCCATGATCCATCACTCTTTCTCCAGAATTTGGTCCTGCGGTCAGGGTCTGGCCGCGCGCCGAACTCGACATAGTCCACCTCGGTGGGGTCGACGACCAGCAACGCAAAATTGCCCAACGCCGTCTCCCAATTCTTCCGGAAAGCCCTCTTGGTCTCCTCGTCCGCGTCGTCATCCGGTTCCTCCAGTTTGGAAGGCCACTTGCGCGCCTCTTCCTCGCCCCCCTTGAGCGGGCTGCCGGGGGTGGGGCGGCACCAGCTCGCCTTCATATACGGACTCATGCGCCTAAACACCGCCTGCCTCCTCGCCTCCCAATCGAAGTCCTCCTGCTTCAAAGCAGCGAGGGCACTCCCCGGCGCCGCGCGCTCAACATTATCGAGGAAATGCTGGTACAGCGGGTTCGTCGGGGCCGGAATCGCGCTCGCGAGGCCGCTGATGCGGTACTGCTCTTGGGTGCCTTCGATCCACCACGCGATTTCGACGTGAGGGTTGGAGATGATCTGGGCGACCTTTGGCGTGCGGATGTCGGTCGTGGTCAAGAACAGGGGAAGAGAGGGCTTTGACTCTGGGATGACGAACTCGCGGAAAAGGTGTGAACGGACGTGGGGAGCAGGGTTTGTTGGATCAATCGATGCGAGTTGGACGGCTTCATAAGACCATCAATTTAACGATATGACATTGCGGTTTTTAGGCCTTACTTGTGGATGTCGGATGCTCAGCGAGGGCCTTTGTTATGGCCGTTTTCCAGCGAGGAATTGTGGACGTCATGGTGGTTGCAGGTTAGGATTTCGAAGTTGATTGCTACCAGGTAATACAAGACACTGTATTACAACGTTCCTGAGGTAGTTGTATACAATATCACGCAATACTTCTGCATTCTTCAGATGGAGCCTGCAACAGCGGGCGATGACGTCACAAGCACATATAAATCCTCGACACTCCAACCACCTCAAACACTACCTCCAAACACCCTCTATGCAGTCAAAAAGCTACGTCCAGACCCTCGACGACGGGGATCAGATGTAAGATGCGCCAGTCCAACCCATGCCGTACCCCACGCTCACCTACCCCTCGTAGGGCTCCGCACAAAGGTCCTCGGGCAGCAGGCGAGGACCCCCAGCTCCGGCGGATGCACAAGATCGGCTCAGACCAAGAATTCGTGGATCTCGACTCTCCCAAGTCAGCCTCTTCATAACACGAATTCGTCTTTTTCTATATATCTGACCCATCCGTCACTGCCATATACAGGGATCCGCGCAGCACATCAGAGAAGCTGTCCTCGGTCGAGCATTCCGGGAGGGGCATCGACAACACGCAGACTGTGAAGGACCCTCTGAAGCCGGCGATGTCCCATGGGCATGTGCCCTCCCGTGGTGCGAGGATCGATGCGGATATCCTGGCGGAGGAACAGGAACAGTTGAGGAGGAAGGGGAAGATTTAAAACCTGAGAAATAAGCCTTCCGTACGACCGGCCTTTAAAGCTTTAGGGCCTCGGGTGCGACGTGTATTTCTAGTCCTGATTAAAATGTAAAAGTAGTCCACCTGCAAACAAAATAAGTGAATAACAGGTATATAGTGCCGTTTGGGATGCCAACGCCGATCGCGCGCATGCGTCCCTGTAGGAAAAGCTGATGCGCACCGAGGCCGAGATGATCCCGCGAGTCATCGGGACTCCTAAGCGTAGAAGTGATGTCAAATTGAGTGTGTGAGTCGGCAGAACACACATGACGCGTTGGAATCCCATATGTATTAGCAGAGTTTACGATGAACCCAGTCATAACGCAAGTCAACACAACTGTGTATCATAATCGTATATGTATTAGCAGAGTTTATGATGAGCCCAGCCATAACGCAAGTCAACGAACATAATCGATTTTTTCCATCTGTACGCACGCCGCGCATATCCTTGAGATATTTGACCCATTAATATTGTTAGAATAACTTTGTAGTGTGAACCACCGATTAGGGCGGCGACGCGAAGAGTGAGGACACACTGGCAGATGTTTACGCGGGACGCGCGTCTGTGGCTTTCCATCTCGTGAATTAACTGTGGCAACTGAGATCAGGGCCGAAAAGAAGGATGCGTCGATGCCATGTGGGATGGAACGCCACTGCTGATCACGTCGAACATCTGAACTGGAATATGAAAAATGTGGTTACTTGAGATGAACGAAAAGCAGCTGGGAGGGATGCCGAGGAAGTTTTCGTGTTTCGTGGGCCCGGAAGTCGGCGAGTTTTATGGCAAATTGGTACTGTATGAAATTTGAAGTTCGGGCCCCTGTGCCTGTCATGGGATGTCAGCTGGGTGCCATAGCGTCAAAAAAAGTTTTTTTAACAAGGCGCTGAAATTTGGAGAAGAATGATATCAAAGAGATGGCGCAAGTCACTGAAACTTTGTTCTAAGGCGGAAGTAAAACTGAAGGCGAGTGAGTTGTTTGTGGAAGGAATGGGAAACGCGTGAATACGCGGCCACGTGATGTAGCGCGATCGTTGATGGGGTTGGTTGGTTGAATGTGAATAAATACTGAACCGGAATCAAATTCAGTCACCACCCGCTATGTCTGCCCCCTCGCTGTCCCGCACGTCCTCCACAGCCAGCGTCGACTCGTCCGACGACGCCGCAAGCTCAGCAGCAACCTCTTCCCGTCGCACACGCAAGCGCTTCACCAACGACCAACTCACCATCCTCGAGAACCTCTTCCACAAGACCTCACACCCTTCACGCGAAGAACGCGAAACAGTCGCAAGTCTAGGTAGAATGTACGTGTTACCCTACTTCCCCCACGCGTACGCGCCAACGCTAACGCCACACGGTAGGGAAACCAAGTCCGTGACCATCTGGTTCCAGAACAAACGCCAAATGGAGCGCAAAGTCGCGCTGAACACGAGCACACACGCTTCCCGTCCACACACACATTCATTACTATCCACCACGAGCCGCGCGTCGCGTCCCTCGCTCGACAGCATCGCCTCGCGCTCGGAGCTCCCCATGCCCCCGCCGCGCACGCCGACGCGCCCGCGCAACCCCGGCCCCGGCGCAGCGATATGGGACCACATGCCGTCCTCGCCCGTCTGTGCCCCCTTCAGCCCCCCGCAGCGCCAGTACGTCGACTTCACCGTGTCCCAGCGCTCGAGACGCACCCTCGAGTGGGCGTGCGCCGCCGCGCGCCTCGGCCTCGCGGACAGACACGCTCACGCTGCGTCGTCGCAGTCGCAGTCGCGGTCGCGGAAGAATTCGGTGAAGAGTAGGTCGAGGGAGGAGCGGAGGTCGCGGGAGCTAGACTTGAACTTGACGGACGAGGAGGACACGGACGAGGCGGTTACGCCGCCTGGTACGTTAGCCGGGGGAGACGTGAGGTGGACTGCAGAGCCCGAAGGGGGGTTGACGACCGTCAGGCCAGGGCGAGGCGGCGAGGACGACGATATGATGAAAGCGGCGCTCATGCTCTGCGACCTAGGGCGCCGACCATCGCAATGAAAACGCACTGCACTGCATTGGCATGATGATGATGAATTACGAATGTAAGACTAAGTTATACCTTGTTTATTAGCGACGCGACATTTCTACGTGACCTTGCCTCAAGATTTAGATTGGCTTCCACTTCAAACTTGCATTTTCTGTTCTGTTCATCTTGGGCTGCTGGGCTTTACGCGTTACGGACTAATTGATGGCCAGCCGCATGGACTCGATATACCCGTAGTGACGCACATGAACTTTTTGCCAAAAACGCGTCTCTCTCTGGTGCTCACTGTTGCCCTTGGAGAGTCGTAATGTAGTTTTGCACATTCTAGACATTTCTTGCTTGAATAAACACCACTTTGTGAGGAGGGGACAAATGCTGTTATATTTCTACAAGTTTGAAGCAAACCGCGTCGTAAAAAAAAAGTCGTAATGAAGTCATGTACATACAAGGGGAGGGGGGTATTTCTGATTCCCAGATCACGCCAAGCTCTATAAGTTAAAGGAATGTAACGGAATACGAACTCCAAGTCCATCTAATCCAGCTTTTCCATGGATTCCAACCCATGCTTCAAAGTTTTTATTCGCTCTTCCATCGCATCGAGCGTCTCGAGGAGCTGCGCCACTTCGACTCTCCAACTCGTAGAAACGGGCGGTAACGCAGGGGACAAATGCGGCAAGGCCGGGGGCAGATGCGGCTGCTGCTGCGCCTTTGCAACGCCAAACTCGTCCCACAGCGCCGTCACGACGCCCTGCACCAGCTTCTCCCTCTCCTCCTCCTTCCTCAGGCTCTTCCTCGTCACGCCGCCCTCGCGTATCCCGGAGCGCATGAGCGTGTAGATGTTGCTGAACACAAGCAGCACGATGACGAACCACAGGATCGTCGTGGACGACGACTGCTCCCACGCGTCCTCCACGAGCTCGATCGCCGTGCGCGTGCTCTGCTTCGCGACCTGGTACGCGCCGTCGAACGTATCGTACGCCCACTGCAAGCCCCTCTGGTTCCTCTCCTTCTCCCTCTTCTTCCTCTCCTCCTCCTCCGTAAGCTTCTCCGCGCCCGCCTCTTTCCCGCCCTCCTTCTCCGCGCCTGCGGCCTTGGCACCCGCAGCCGCAGCCGCCGCGGAGAGGCTGGTGAGGTCCACGCCCTCGGGGACGAACTCGGCCTGGTGCTCCTTGATATACGCGCGCATGGCCTTCTCGAGGTCGGCGTGGTACACCTTCTGCCCGTCGATCGCGGAGCGCTCGATGATGCCCTTGATGAAGGAGCGCCCGGACCACTCGACCTCGGTGGAGACGACGATGCGCGTGGAGACGGGGCCGGCCCACATGATGCACGTGCGCGTCTTCACGGCGAACACGCCCCCGCTCGGCACGTCCGGGGTGCGCGTCGTCGTGAGCATCACGACGTAGTCGTCAAAGTCGCAATTCAGCATCTCGTCGCGGATCTCGCATTTGGTCTGTTTGGGCCCCAGGCCGGCGTTGAGCGGCTTGATGTAGGACATGTTGCGCGTGAGCAGCTTTGAGCCGGGTGCGGTGGGTGCCCAGTCGGATATTTGGATGTCTGGTGTGGTGCAAGGTGAATAGGAGGACACGCATAATAGCGGTTCACAACGCACCCATCAGTTTTTGGTTAACAGCCATAAAGTCCTTCATGAACCCGCTCGCAAAGATCAGGCTGTATATCTTCTCTGGGGTGCCGGGCAAAACCGCCTCTAGCGCCGTCTCCGAAAAATGCTTGCCCTCTTTGCCACACGAGCACGTCGTCGCCTTTCTAACTGGCGCGCCATTCCCATCCGCGAGCGCTGCGTGCATGCTCTGTGTGTCGTCCGTCGTGCGCCTGCTGGATATGCTGGCGGCGTCGTCGGGGCGTTCGAGCTTCCAGATGTTGTGTATGACGTCATATGTGGTGTCACGGGAGAGGAAGGACGCAAAGGTGTACTTGTTCTGCCGCGTCGTTATCTGGATGCCGTTGGGAATGACGAACGCGGTCATTTTCTTTTCGAGGTGCGTTATGTCTCCTATGGGGATCGACAGCTGCGCACAAGAGGTCAGGGCAAGGACAGGGATGGGGTATAGGGGCGACGTACGTCTGTGATCCAGCCAAAGATGTTCGCGTGGAAGCAAATGTGATTTTCGGATATATATAGCCTGCCT
This sequence comes from Tricholoma furcatifolium, assembly GCA_018854895.1. Classification (NCBI taxonomy): domain Eukaryota; kingdom Fungi; phylum Basidiomycota; class Agaricomycetes; order Agaricales; family Tricholomataceae; genus Tricholoma; species Tricholoma furcatifolium. Next base: position 43,500 of record JABAJV010008596.1, read on the forward strand.
TGAATGAGGATTTCTCGTTGCAGTGCGCATCCATAATCTACACAAGTCAGTGGGATGCGCAGTTTACTGCTCAACTACGCACCGTCAATCAGATAATCGCCCTCTGGAATGTTCGAAAACAGCTCGTGGAAATCCGCGTTGCGCTTGTTACTCGCGACTGCGAATCCCGTCACGGGCATATCATCCTCGCCAAGATCAATGTCATCCAAGTTGTCATCAGAGTCATCCTCCTCATCACTCGAGCTGTCCTCCAGCCCAGAGTAATACTCCGCGTGATCCTCCCCTGCGTAATACTCCGACCTGTCGTCGCCATTGACTGACACTGACGCAGCGCGTCGCGAGCGCACACTCCTGTTCGAAGGAGACAAATCATTCGATTTCGACTTTTTGTGGTGGCGCTTGCTGACGCTTGCCGATATAAATGACGGAGCACGGCCACTCGCAGACGAGAGCTTCCTCGTAGCCGTAACAGGCGACTGCTGCTGCTGCTGCGCAGCGGCGGCGGCAGCGGCAGCGGCTTGCAACTGCGCCTGCTGGGCAGCAGCAAGCGTGGGATTCGCCATGGCGAGCCCAGACGCCGCAATGGCGCTCGCAAGCCCCGTCGGCTTGCGAGACGAGCGGCTCCACGGGCGCTTTTTCTCTTTGGATGTGCCGTTGGCAGACACGAGGGAGATGTTGTCGGTGTCCTTCCGTGGCGAGGCTAAATATATCGAGCTTCCGGAGGGAGAGGTCGACGCTTGCGGTGGGGATGGGGACTGCGACATGGACTGTGGAGGGGAAGGGTAGTCGGGCAATTGCATGGACGTGGGAGACTCGACGAGGGAAGTCTGCGGAGACGAAAGGATGGCGTCTTGGCCTTCTGTCGATGACGCTGGTGCTGGTGCTGGAGTGGTTGCAGCACGTGCATGTTCGATGGTGACGGGTGGAGGACGATTCAATGAACGGTTTGACCCCTGTTTGCGCACCTCGAGCGTCTTGGAGGGCATATCAGGAGACACAGGAGATGTAGGAGACTTTTGTTTTTGTGATTTTGCTGATTTAGTTGAAGACTTAGAATTAGTGCGTGGTCGTGGTGTGGTTGGTGTTGACAATTCGTCGTCGGCAGGGTCGAGAGTAGTGCGCGAGGCTGAGTAGGATGTCGTACGATATCTGCGGCCTGAACCGTTGATCATGTTACTGTTCGTGTCACTTGGCGTATGACCATCAGTCCGGTGATTTACCGGAGACGTTAGACTGGTCTCAGAATTTGAGCGTGAAAGGTCGTGCGGTTCCAGCAGCGGCGATGGCGGAACGACGGTGACGCTGGGAAACGTGCCGTCCGACTCTGCCCCAGACTCTTCGTCGTCGTCGACGTTGGTGGTCGTAAAAGTGGGAACAACCAGGTTTGACATTGCTGGCTGCGGCGACGGGGATCTACTCCGCGACTTTGGACTGGAAAATGAAGGGGCCCTGCTGCGTGGCCGGGACACACTCGAGTCTGAGCGATCGCGCGAGTGACCGGGTGTGGCCTTGTTGACGAGCTTGGATAAAAAATTGGGTGCCATGGCTGGGCTTCCACTTCTCGCAACGCCGTGGGTCAGCGCAACCTTTAACTTTAGCGCTTAGCTCATGATGCCAACTCAATTGGGTCCGTGCGTGACCATCAACTCTATGTTATACAGAGATTATCATATTATCTACATACATTAACAACTGGAAGGTACTGTAAAAAAGTCAGTATTCAGCTCACTCAACGCTGTTAACACCCACCAGGAGGATAATCTATTTCTTTCAGATACCACGCCTCTGCAACGTTGTCAGGTCCAATATTGTATTAAAAAAATAAATCGCCTCACTATCGCCGTTGGGGTCCTTATCGTCGACCGTCTGCCCGTCTCCCAACCAATAAAATCGGTTTTTAACAGGGCCATCAAGCACCTCATAGTTGTAATCCTCCCAACGAGGATGCTCTAGTGCACGAGCGGCGTGCAGGGTAGACCCTGTACCCTATTAGCTTCCACCCTCGTGTTTTCATTTCAACTGCAACGTACCTGGCCAAAGCGCACTCACGCGCCCCACATCCTTCCCGCCCTTGTACCACGACCGACACTTCTCGCTATACACCGTCTGGTCGACGCCATCTTATCTCAGTACCTCCTCAACGAACGCCGCTATGTCCAAACGACTCACCGAAGGGAAGTAACTCTCCAAATACTGGTCGAAATCCTCCACGGCCTCCGCCTTCACCTCTATGCTCTTCAGGCGCTCGCGCTGCATCTTCAGCGTCGCCGCGACGACGTAGTCCACCTGGCGCTCCATCACGAGCAGCAGCGACCCCGCGCCCACCCCCGAGCTCGGGCCGAGGCACTGGAACCAGTTCGGGAACCCGTCCGTCGCGACGGCGAGGTACGTGCGCGGGGTGGGCTCGAATTTGTCGGAGAGGTCGACGCCGTTGCGCCCGAGGATGGGGAAGTCGTACCGGAAGGTCGTGTCGAAGCCTGTACGTACCCGCGCGGTCAAAATCTGTATCCACTAGACGAGAAAAGAGAGAAGGACTTGCCAGTTGCGCAGATGAGGATGTCGAGGTCCTGGTGCTTGCCGTCTTCGGTGTCGATACCAGTCGGCGTGATCTGGGTTATTGCTGACGGGACGAAATCGACCTGGATGGATGACACCGAGTCAGTTTTCGTTCTTGTCATGTCATGCCACAATCATCAGCATCTCTGATAGATACGCACATTGTCTTCACACAGCGCCTCCAGGTAACCCGGGCCCGGCGTCAAGCGACGGCAGGCGGGCGCGAAATCTGGGATCACTAGATGGATGTTCAGTGGGCTTGCCCCGCGGTGATGAAGATAATTGGGTGCGTACGGTGGTCAGCGATCCAGGGCTTCTTGGCGAGCTTTTTCAGCATGTCTTCCCGGAACGCCTTCCTTCCTCCGATGGACATCTCGCTTCCACGCAGCGTGGCGGGGTTCGCGGCCTACGCTCAGTGAGCGTTAGCAGATTCACCACGCCAAAAAAAAAAGTATCGATGACGCACATTCATTTCGCACTCCAACTGCCATCGGAAATCTTTATAGTATTCTGGGTCTTCGAAGTTCTTCTTGTCTTCGTCTGTGAACCGATCTATGTGTGATTTCGGTTAGCCTCTGCAGACACGGTGCATCTTAGAGCTAACTGTAATGGACATACAGTTGATCACGGGTTTGCCTTTGGATAACTGCTCGAGGCGTTCCCGGACAAATGTGGCTGAAATCCACGTCTTTCCACGCACGTAATTCGTCAGATGCTTGACATGGGACTGAAGTGCGGGGACGATTTGTATCGCGGAGGAGCCCTAGAAAAGAAACAGTCCCACGGACACAATTAGCACGCCCATCCATCCACCAGATTCCCAGATCAACCCGGGGGAGCTCGCTAGTCATTTTCACTCACCACGCCAATGATCCCGACCCGCTTATCCTTCCAATCCTTAACCGTCTCTTCCCACCCCTGCTTGCCCGCGACGTCCCGATCCCACTGCGCACTATGTATCACGCGCCCCTCGAAGCTCTCGAGGCCCTTCACGTCCGGCCACGCCCAGCGGCTCAGCCCGCCGAGCCCCGCGAGCACGACGTCCGCCGTGTCCTCGAACTCCTCATAATCCGTGCGCCAGTCCCACTGCACGCCCTCGCCCGCCTCGGTGGGCGACCCCGGCGCGGGTCGGCGCACGGTCAAGCGCCACTTCCCCGCGCCCTCGTCGTACGCCGCGCGCGTGATGCGGTGCCGCAGCTTCACGAACGGGCGCAGCGCGTACTTGTCCACGACGCGGTTGAGGTACGCGCGGATCTCCGGGCCCGGGGCGTAGAATGCCGACCAGGACTTGTTGTCCTCGAACGTGAGCTGGTACTGTGGGGGAAGGAAGGCGGTGTGTGAGTGAGTGAGTGACGTCAGTGAGCTAGGCGGCAGGGCGGGTGGAGGAGAGGGGGCTTACACCGTGTGAGGGGATGTCGCATGCGAGGCCGGGGTATCTGTTCACGTGCCATGCGCCTCCGACGCCCGAGTTCGACTCGTAGATGGTGAGGTCGACGTTCTTCACGCGCTGGCGAAACCTGGTGGGAACGGGAAACACAGATCAGGTCAGGCCAGGTGCGTGGCTGGGGATATCGATCCCGTGGGGGTGGTTCACGTACCGGATTCCCGCTGTAATGCCTGTTCACCCGCGAGGTGCAAAGGACGTGGATCAGATATATCAGATCATGTTGGGAGAGGCTGCTACGTACCGGTGTAGCCGGCGCCGATTGCAACGACTTTCATGGGGCGCGCCTCGTCGACCGAGAAACTGGGGAGCTCGTACGCCTTGTCAGCGACGTATACTCCGTCGTATTTGCCGCCGTCGGTCTGTCCATTCACCTTGTGGCCGTCGATTCCGTTCGTTGAAACCATGGGAATGTTATCGGGGGTTGATAGGTCTGCTCGTCAACGTGGCAAGGAAGAAAGGGGGTTTCTGAATAACTGGGAAGTATGTGGCTATTTGAAGGGCTGGATCTGTGGATCATTTAAACGTTACTACTCAGAACGGAAAGGCGGTTTGATGATTGATAACTTGGGTGTACGACAGGATCGCGTCCGGAGTCACATGTGATATGTTCCTCCATTTCTGAGCCCTCCTCAAGTTTCTGCAGCCTCGTTGGTGCTTCGTGCCATAGGGGTCGCGGCTTTTTATTCTTTAGCCGTGTTCTCGATCACTAACCTGTTGTTATGATCGAGTGGGGTACGTACATACAAGTCTGAATCTTTTAACATTCGGCTCAGAGTTCGCTTCGTTCGATACATATCATAACGATAGCAGTAGAATCGTAAATAGTTGTCCCCATGCAGCACATCTTCCAAACCAGGCCGCTGCGCCCACTCCACATAAAACTATGTCCAGATCATTTCAACGAGCTTGACATCTGCATTCAAGCCTTGCTTGCAGATCTACCACCAGCTGACCTTGAACGTGAACGACCTCTGTTCAATGTTCGAAACGTTCCGTGTCTACAAGACAGACACTGACAGCGCATCTCTCAAACTCTTTCAAAGCCACATAAAACAAATGATTAAAATCACAAAAATCAGTATGTTTCTCCGTTGGCATTTGCGACGGAGTCGCGAGTGCCACAATACCTTTGGAGTCATGATAAGATATCAAAGGACGTCGCGCCCACACTCAACAGTTGACCAGCTATTATGGATAAGCAGTTATGTACGTACACGGAGACGGAGATATGTTTTAAGAGACCTAACGTTAACATACGATGACGTGGGGTAGTAGCTTGATCATCTTGATACCTACCGGTCCACCTGCGGCAGCTACGGTCCACGGAATATCAGTGGATCCATTAAGAGTTGTAAGTTACTTCAAACCTTGTCACTGCTCTCGCGACATAAGTCCTAGAGCCTTTTTCATTGCCCATCTAATGCATGCCCAAGGAAGCAAGCAAGTTGAAGCAACCAATGAGAATTCGATAGCAAATGAACGTTGAACCGCGGCGACGATTGAAAGGATCGGAGTCAGGCAAACGAACCTTTGAAATCAGTTTTGAAAACCTGGCAGCCCAGTGTCAGTGTGTGCACGTCACTTAGTTGCGAAAGAAAGCAATACATAAAGGACTAAACTTCATAGAAGAAGAGCACTCACCGAGCCTGAGGTTTTTGGAATACGGTTTCGTCATACGTTTGGATAGGCATGCATATAAGTGTTACCCCAGCCTAGGCTCGCGACCATCCACTTTCCAACTCCGCTAGGCTGTTGCGATCCGTGCCACTCAAACTGGCCGCTTTGTCGCG
>JABAJV010008597.1:0-48750 GCA_018854895.1 Tricholoma furcatifolium
GTGTTTGGGTCACATGACAGATTCAAACTCCGCTCAGTATCAGTTTCAATATTTGTCCCTCCAATTAGTATCGAGCCGAATATCCCAGATTCCATGCATTGGAATGCTTCAACACAAGCATGGTAAGAAGAATCTATAGTATGCAATATAATCATGTACCCCCGCTCCACACCACGTCGTATCAATGGTTATATTCCGAGTAAATCAAGCTCAATCTGTCCGAATTGCCGCCTCTGTAAGGATTGTGTGATTAGTTTCTGATACCAGCTAAAAAAAATAGAAGAACGAACTGAAGAACTCGTACGACAGCCAGCAAAGGGCAGTACTAGGCATAATGGTCAACACTCGTGGTGTCAAACCTCGAGAAAACCCTTTCAAGCCATCTCTTCGCCAAATGACACTGAATGCGTCTACCATTCCCCTGCAATTTCGGATATCAGCATCTGCAGAAGTTCCCCGGGTCTGTAATATTGTTTTGGCGACATCTAATGGGGTCGTCACAGCGGCAGCGACAGCTCCGGCAACAGCGCCGGAGATGATGTGCGTTGAAGGTGAGTATTTATGCGAGGGATTTAAGAATCGTTTCATCTGCTCGTATACGGTGAATTGAATCGCGTTGAATGGTATTGAAATAGCCAACGTCGTGGGATAAGAAACATAAAAGGCCCCAAGGCCCTCATTCCGGAAGACGGTTCGTGCACAGGTAAACACAGATCGGAATTCAGACTTGTGCACTTGCATTCGTTGCTTGACAACTGGAATCAGGGTGAATATATATGCAAGTGGATTGCGCGGACGAACGCACCATCAAACGGATTCATGAGTGCATCACTGGCAATAGTCGCAGAGGCACCTGCTAGTGCTGAAGAGAGCAAAACTTCAATGCTGGTCGACCGGCAAAAATTGATAACACACATGTAGCCAACCACTGATTGCCAGCCTCGTTGCCCCCAGCTAGTTCCTTCACCGCTTCTAGCGTACCGAAGTGCACTGCGTGAGCAGGTCCAGCCCCAAGCACAACAGACGATACACCTCTCCATAACGCCCTCATGCCCTCTGTCGATGATATTCTTGCAAAAGCGTTTCCAACGCCACTGTACACGGCGACAGGAGATGCAGCAAACACCTGCATTCGCGTCTAAGAAGATATTTAGTATCTACATGCAGAATTGACCAGATGCAGGAGCTGACTTTGATACTGTCGATAGGAAACATGACTGCGTGTTCAGATATGCCAGCCTGTGAACTATAAGACTGCGTGTTAAAATTGTAGGCAGAGCCCTTACCAGTGCACCAGCAAACATATTAACCTAGACATAGAGAAATATAGATTTTGAGATGCAAGAGGAAGAGGAAGGACGCACTGCGAACCCAGCGTTGGCTGGTAAAGCCTCGTAATCGATTTCTTCGGCCATAAACGCGTCTAGTTAATAAATTCCGATCTAGAAAGGAGCAAGGCGTTGCGCGAAGAACGTCTAGGAATGCCAGCAGAGAGCCTGGTTGAGAGTGGCTGTTTTCGAGAGCGAGCACCCGAAAAAAGGGTCGCGGTTGTTGGCACTTACGTTGCGGCGATTGCCTTTTGAAAACTTTAGCCGACCTTGCGCGCGTGAGCTTTTGTCGGACTTTCCAAAGTCATGCACCATGCAGATTAGCTGCCTCATTCTCTGAGTGCTTAGGAATCTGACTTACAAAACCAGGTCCGGCTGTGGTCGTCGTTTGCACCTCCAAATCAGGCATGACCGTTGGCAATCTATTCGAACAAAACGCATTGACTTAGCCAAGGGAGGACTATTGCCCGCTAGGAGTACAGGGATCATTTATGCGGGTTCACTAGTTTCACATTGAACGTAGCGAGTGTGAGCATTATGATGATTTGTACATAACTTGAGGTGATGAGGAATCTTGTCAGTGCGCTCGATACAGCCCATACCATAACAAAACAAGAAAACTGGTAGCGGTTCTTATATAAGTACGTACTACAAACCTGCAGTTTGTATAACTGTTGTAAAAAGCAAGCCAGCTTATTGAAGCTGGGAATCAGAGATGAAATGAGCACCTCCTGCGCACCGATAACCCCCCGAGACCTTCAACCACCTATAACCTTGAACACATACGCTCATCTCACGAAGCTTCTTCTGAGCCGCTTCCTCTTTCCTTCTCTGAGCGGCTTGATGTCTGCGCTTATCCTCCAAGGCTTTTGCTAGCCTTTGTCTCTCTCGCTCTGCTTTCTCCCGCTCAATACGAGCAAGCTCCATCCGCCGAATGTATTCCTGTCTTGCCGCTTCCTCCGCTGCGGCAGCACGCTCACGCTCAAGAGCCTCCTCTATAGCTTTCTGTTCTCGTTTCACTTTCTCCTGTTCTGCAATGAATTTCTTCAAATCCTCCGCTTCCTCCGCTTCTCTTCGTTCTTTCTCTAAAACAGCCCTTTTGCGTGACTGAAGTTGATTCCAGATGGCATCAGATACTCCTGCGTCGCGCTGAACGTCGGTGGAGGCAGAGGGTTGCGGTCCCGTAGCTCTAGGTCTAGGCTGACGTTGGTTTTTTGAGCTTGCCTGCGACTTTGATGCTCCAGCATTCGATCCATTCTTACGCGCATCGTTAGATTGTCCAGATGTCCTCGGTGGAATATGAGCGGCGGAAGACGATGATGAACTGGATGATGGCTGTTTGTTGCCACGTTTCGAGCGAGGATGGGCAGCGGGTGCGGGTGCGGGTGCGGGTGCGGGTGCGGGTGCGGGTGCGGGTGCGGGTGCGGGTGCGGGTGCGGGTGCGGGTGCGGGTGCGGGTGCGGGTGCGGGTGCGGGTGCGGGTGCTGCCGGTGCGGGTGCGGGTGCAGAGGGTTGGGTCGATGTTGCTCGTGAATTGAGAGACACTGGTAGTGGAGACGAATTCTGGGTTGGCAGGTAATGTTGAGACTTTCGGGTTGGGAGGTTCAAGGCCCTCTTTCGTTGCTCCTTTAACATTTCCTCTATGCATTTGATAGCATCCGCAGCAGCTAATGTCATAGATGCAGTCGGTGCAGCACCTTGATCCTCAGCATCTAGAATGGCAATCTTGATCATGGACTTCGAGAGCTGTATCATATCTCGAGCATTGCCCCAAGTGGGAAGGGCAGACAATTCCATAAGAAGGGCAGACATTTGCTGGTATTCCCAACAAGAAGGATCTTTCAGCTGTGGAAGCTGGACATCGAGTTTTGCCAATTCACGTTGCAGGATCTCCAGACAACGCGACGGCAGTAAATTATGGAAAAAGATTTCCTCCGGAAAGCGGCTGGATAGCCCTGGGTTGACTGCGAGCAATTCGTTGATCTCGCGTTCATATCCAGCAAGAATGACAATCAGTTTTCCTTTATACTTGGCGAGCGTAAGCAACGCGACCATTTCATCTATGGCTTCATGGGCGAATTTGCCTTCGCTGAGCCTGTAAGCTTCATCGATAAAGAGTACTTGCCCAAGTGCTTTATCAAACATCTTCTTCGTCTTAGGCCCGGTATGACCCACGTACTCTCCTACAAGATCCGTCGCAGAGCATTCAATAACACCTATAGAGGATAGGATACCCATGTCGTAATAGACTTGACCCATTTTGCGAGCAATGGTTGTCTTTCCAGTTCCTGCACAGTTAGATTATAGTCTGTCATTTGAACCTCTGGCATGCCAAGCTAAACATACCGGGGGGGCCTTTAAAGACAAAGTTCGTCGGGATTTGATCATCTGCTTTTCCGCCTCTCCGCTTCACAGCCGGCGCAAGACGTTGATATTCTTCCAACTTCTTGATGACATCCTCGTGTCCGACAATATCCTCAAATAACTTGACAAGGTTGGTTCCAGCGTGCGCTCCACGATCGTACTCTGGATCAAAATCCTGTGGCTCTAAAATTGTATCGACAAAATGATTGCTTGTTCCTTGAAGTTGTCGTTTTGCATATCTTTGTTTTGCCTCGTTGAGAAGATTGTCTACCGCTCCACCGTTTCCGAAGCCTTTACGTTTCTTAGCTAGGTCCAACACTCGGATCGCGGTATCCTTCCCAGCGTCAGTGGCCGTTATGTCCCCTTTGTTCATCTTGATTTCAAGGATCCGAAGCAATTCAGGGGTTGTGAAATCCTCGAAAACGAAGGGCTGTTCTATAGAAAATCGCCTCGACAGGCCAGGGTTGACGCGCTTGTATTGATTGTGTCAGTAATTCGAACTACGCAGTACTTATACACCATGGGTGAAATATCTGCTTACCTGGAAGAACTCCGACATTTCCTCTTCATACCCCAACATAAGAACACAGCGGTCTTCACCAGGGACATTCTGAATTTCGGCCACGAGTGTGTCAATGACAGCTGTTTTGAAGATGTCATTACCGTGGTTTCCATCCCTTCCTCCATTCAGCATATAGGCCTGATGTATAGCAAATAAACGCGTGTTTTCCTACTCAATCGCCAGACCACTGACCTCGTCGATTATCAGCACTTTTCCAACAGTATTGGCCAGAATTCCTTTTGTCTTTTCTTCTGATTCTCCTATATGAGAACCAATGAAATCAGAAGGATTCTTGAGCACGACTTCGTATGAATAATGGATATGTTAGCCTGTTGCCGTTCAGATTCTAACTTGAATGAGATGAATTACCTTCCCCGTCGCTGAGAAAACCAAGATCAGCAAGAATTTTACCGTACAGTCGTGCAACGGTTGTTTTTCCGGTTCCAGGGGACCCGACAAAAATGCGGTTTAGTGCAATTATATTTGGCTCGCGTTCATTGAGCTCTCGTTGGTAGTTGCTATCGACAAGGTGCATGAGAGCAGCAAGGGAATCTTTGACTGCCTGTAGACCAATCATAGACTGAAGCTCGACCCAGGCTGCACTTGTTCCCCGAGCCTTGACAGGATCTGGTCCGATGACATCTTCCTTGTTGATGTGAAAATCATCCGGATACTGCCCAGCTCGGCGGTCTTGATTCAGTCGACTGGATTGACGTCGAAGGATTCTGTCAAACATGATCCTCAAGGCTCGTGCATTACCAAAGCCTTCCTTTCCTCGACCTCTTCCAAGGCGCCGTATAGCAATGCGTATGTAGAGCCCATCTACGCCATCCTCAACGGTCCAAGGCTTCCCAGCAAAGTGCTGCCCTATCAGAATTTGAAACATTCGGAGGAATTCCTTATCCGTATAGTCGGCAAAATTGAGCTTGTACGGCACACGGCTAGGTAATCCTGGATTGTGGTCAAAGAATTTCTCCATTTCCTTGGAATAGCCTGCCAAGAGGAAGACAATCATTCCGATGTTGTTTTCCATCTCCGCAAGCAGATAATCGAGAACCTTGCGACCGCCAGCATTATGTTGGCTTGTCAGCTGGTATGCTTCATCTATGAAAATGACACCACCATTGGCGGAAGTGATGCTTTGGATCATCTGCTTGATCTTGTCGACACCCTCGTGCGCCAGCAGAGATCCAGAGGTTTCAAAAAAAGCATCTCCGGAAAGGGCGCCCAATGAGGCCAACATCTTTCCATAGAGGCGAGCAACTGTAGTTTTGCCTTAGTGGTATAAATTCTTCGTCAACGAGAGGGAAAATCTATATGACATTTGAATTATGTCTCACCAGTACCAGGATTGCCTAGAAGGGCAGTGTTAAGCCTCTCCTGGGAGAATGATATACCTTGTCGTTTCTTTGTATCGATAAGAGTTTTGATTTCAAGGACTTCTTTTTTGACGTCCTCGAGCCCGGTCATAGCCATGATTTCGTCAATTGCATTGTTGGAGGCGCCTTCAATATCTTTCTGACGCTGCCACTCAATCTGAGAAGCCGAAGGACTGATTGGTGTGAGAATCGGTTTGACTGTCACTGGCACGGCCGGTGTTGGGGTACTTATATTCGTAGTAGCTTGTTTGGGCTTGCCCATTGGCTCCGAACTTGCGACTGGAGCTGCTAAGAAAACCAGACCATCAGCATTTTCAGCTAAAAAGACCGAAAAACAAGACGCACGAGTCTGTGCTGGAGATGGTACCGTCATCGTTGGTGCATGGCTAATACTGGAAGAGGCGAGGTCGGCGCGGGAAGTGGCCGCTTCCAAGTCCTTTCGTTTCTGTTCGATAGCCACGGATCTCTCTTGAGCCAAACGGGCATCTTTACTGATTTGATCCTGGCGTGCTATAGACTCATTCAACTTGTCCATCTCCTGTTGATGTGCAAGTTGTTCCGCCTCTCGCTTTTTCTGTAGCTCGTATTCCTGTTTCTGTTTTCTTTCTACAGCTTCTGCAGCCCGCTTGCACTGAGAACATGTGATAGGAGTTGCTTCGTGACATTTTCGTGTCTGCGGATGACCATTTGGGCACTTAGAGTGAATGATAAATGCGCAAAGAACTTGGGAATGGTTATATGCTGGATGGCATTTCGAGGGGCACTCGTGCTGCTCACAGCTGAGCTTCACTCCGCTACAAGGACATAATCAATGTACAAAGCAAACATACATCAGAAAAGCACTCGAAGGCTTACCAGGGTTCAGCACAACCACCGTCAGGGCAATGTTCTTCGAAATCCGTCGGTTGTTTGAGAAGACCAGTGACATTCTTATGGCGTTCACATATCGTAGGAAACCCATCATAGACATGACTTTCCTTCTTGAGCAATGACATTAATCGGCTCCATAATTCTCCGCCTTTTCGAGAACGGGCGAACGTTCCCATGTTACCAATGAGAATGAGCGCATTGCGAGCACGAGACAGAAGGACATTCAACCTTTCAGGAGAAAACATGAAACCGATATCATTTTGGGAATTGCTTCTCGTCAACGAGACGATCACAATATCGCTCTCTTCTCCTTGATAATTGTCTAGAATCAGTTGTTGAATGATTAGTAGGATGTCAAGTCACATGTACAATAGAGCATTGGCACGAACCAATTGTAGATACATGTATAGGTAATTTGGCTTTCCGGGAATTAGGTAGCTTCGGAAGAGTATCTCCTGCGGCGATGAGATCAGCAATATCCAAGTCATTGAGGATCGCGTCATAGTCTTGACTGATTTCTTTTTTTAGGAGCTGGAGCTGACCAAGATATGGTGTTAAAATAACCATATTTTCGCTGCGATAACCTTGCTGAGCTAAGTATCTGAAAATTTTCAGCACCATTCCAACTTCGAAGCCATTTTTTTTAGAGGCAGTTGCTCCAGCATCCCTGCGTTCAGAGAGATTAGAACTATCTTCTGGATGTTCATGGTCAATACAGATTATGTTGTCTCGTGTGCCTCGAAGGTCTGGGCGATTGCGAGTTCTTGGAGCGTCTGAAAGTTCGGGGTATGTGAGTTCTCGAATAAGTGCAGAGATCTCGGGACGCATTCGATGTTGTGAAGTTAACTTCTCGTGCGGGTAGCCTTTAAGGATCATGCGTTCAAAAAGAGATCTGTTAAGATCATATCCCTCCCCCCTTTCTACAGTTAGTTCATAGTTGTTGACCTTGGGGCGCAACTGCCTGTAGAATATAGGATTGGATGCCATCACCCGGCGGGCATGAAGTAGAAATCAACGTACTTGTGATCCCCGATGAGCACTAGTTGAGAAGTGTTCGAAGAGAGTGCTGTGAGAATATGGCTTTCAAGTACCTCTCCCGCCTCTTCGACAAGCAAGACATCAGGGGAAACGGCTTGAATTTCCTCCCCATATTTGGCAGCGGCAGTGGTCGTGCACCCAATGATTCGCTTGTTTCGTAGAGCATATGTAGTTGTCTCAGCAAATTGTCTATCCAAATCATCTTGATATTTGTTATAGCCAGCGGCAATGTCAGATATTCTCTTGATTTGATCCTGGTAAATGGTGGTCGTCCATTGCTGAACATGCCCTTTTCGGGTAGGCAAAGACATGGACCATACTTCTGCCGCATCACGAACAATATCTTCGTCTTTGAAGATACCACCATCTCGGCCAGAACACCACTGGTCAAGAAGGTAAAATTCATCAACGGAACGCCCATTCGAAGCGACTCGAGTATAACCTTCTGAAGCTAGAGGGACCTGAAAAGCAGCATGAATCTCGGGCTCTTCAAACTCTAGGTGGTCCATGATATCTTGCAAGGAAATGTTTGATTGGAAGTATTCTTTGAACGCCATGCGGAGGTCCCTTTCATATTCTGCCGCCTTATTCTTGAGTTTGTCGATAAGGTGCCAGCTGTCCCTGCCACGTCTGAACGAAGCCTGATTCTGCAGAGTCAAGCATTTGGTTCTTTCTGTGGATTTTCCACCTAGTCGAACGAGACTGCTTTCAGGGATGCCAATGTCGAGTAAGCTCGTCAATATGTCGTCCAAGGCATGGTTCGTATAACAGACAACAAGAATTGTACGTGTTGTTAGATCATGAATGGCTTTCGCAATGAGGGAACCAATGAATGATTTCCCAGTACCTATTGGTTGGGTCTGTTAGTTGATATACAGCCGGAATGTAACATGCCTACCGGGCGGACCCTGAATCAAAGAGACCTTCTGTGTAAGGCCAGCAATGAGCGATTCGGCTTGAAAAGTGTCCAGTTTGACGCTTTTTGTCAAATGGAGAATAGGCTGCAGATCACATAGCGGATCTATGCGGAGTGCGCTCACAAGATTCAGCATCTCATGGGGCTGCGATTGCACTTCCGAAACTGTTTCACGATCAGAATCCCAGAGCAAGAGTTCAGAGGATAGGGCCAGGGTGTGAATGCTTTGGAGTGCCTTTAGTACCGGCTGATATGCGAATATCGCGGTGTCGACTGGGATAAACTGAATGGTTTTTGCAGTTTTTAGCTTCAGGAGTGCTTTGGTTACAGCGGCATCCCCATCAACTTGTAACACGATGGAGGGGGGCTTCTTGGCGAGAAGCTCCTCGTCACGAATGAACGTAGCTAAAAAAGCCACCTCCAAATCTCCATTGGCGGTTACACATCCCAAGGACTGATGGCGAAGAAAATTCCGATTGTCTTTCAGGTATTGCTTCCTATCTTTGGCATCTTTGAGACCCAGAATATCGCTACTGCATTCCAGAATGAGCCCCCACTTAGATCGCCGGGCACCGGTACCAAAATGTGGATCCTTCAGATGCAGGTCGTCGATGACCAGGGCTTTGCGGTGCCTCTTCTTTTTCCCGAGCGCCGCTTGCACATCCTCGCGCATCTCATACAGCATGTCTTCTCTCAGGAGACGAAACTGGTTGTCGAGGTGCGTGGCAACACGCACAGACTTCTCAGCCTCATCTACATATGCATTTCGGCGGAGGAAGGGTTTCTCGGAAGAAAGTATCTCATTCGCAGTGGGAAGGATGGCGATATCATGAAAGTCAATAAAATCATTGTCGTGACGGCCACCGGGGTGGGATTCGCCCTGCGGAACGATGCCAGCAGCAGAGGTTTCAAGAACGGATTGAATCTGTCTCCCAAGACTCTTTACTGTGTCATTCGAAGCAGCTGTAAGGGATGAAAGGATTCCCTTTGCCTGGATCCTGTATGCACTGGACTGCGGAGGAGGGAGGGTCACGAGATGAAGGAGCAGCCAGGCGAGGCCAATCTGCGCCTTGACGTCTAGTGACCCTTTCAGAAATGATTCCATGAAAGGATCCCAGAATATCGCTGGCTCTACGATTTTGAGCAGCACTTCCGTGAGGAATGAACCGCCACCGATATCTTTCAGTTCGGGCAACTGAAAATACGTGAGAAGATCGGTGGACGGGCCATTGAAAAAGTCATCTGTAAGGTGGAACCGAAGGGAAGACTGCAATATATCGAGCCCATTCTTGCTACTGATGAGCCTGCGTATGCAAGCTGCGCGGTCTGTCTGCGCGCATACGGCCTCTATAAAGAGTTTGGCATTTTCGGGAATGACTTTCTTCCTGTCGTTTAAGACTGCGTCAAGAAAGGCTTTGAGATGGGCAGCTCTCTTAGGATCCATGATAGTGGACGCAAGTGGTTGATAGTCAGGAGGAAGTCATTGATACGGTGAAGGCGCCTACTTATAACGTGCGAACCGCAGTCAACGGACCAATAGAACCCATATGAGTGTCCAAGAAACTTTGAGTCCACGTCACAAAGGACACGTCGTAACATTGGATGGAGAAGGAAGCGTTCTAATCGGATTTCGCTGTGGCCTGCAGCAGATGAGCAAGTGCTAGTGAATACTTGGATACATGTTCGCCAAAGGAGAATACGTTGGGTACTGCAAAGGTAATTTGAACGCTGGAGTTGACATTGATGTTTGAGTCACAATCTTATCTCCGCCAGCGCCGGCTTTATAGAAAAACATGCTTTCAACGAAAACGCCTACAAGTAACACAGTATTATATCTAAAGAAAAGCATACAAGAAAGACAAGTCATAGTTACAGGTCCAATAAATAGCTGCATTGGAGAGGCAGTTCATTGTACACAGAAAAGAGCAAAGCAAAAAAACAAACATTAAGGAACACCTTTCTCTTACTCCACGCGCGCCTTCTTTGCCTCCCTGTCCACCTCAGCAGACTCCGCATCACGCTTCAATGACGCACTGTCCGTCCGTGCATGAACTGCTTGAGCCGAGCTCGAGCCTTGGGCACCCTGTGCAGCAGCAGCAACAGCACCCCGAAGAGCCTCCAGTTCTCCTTCAGCTCTCTGCCTCCCTTGACGCTCTTCTTCCCACATCTTTTTATACTCCTCAAGCTGCGTCTGCAGGTCACCCATCGCCTGGTCCATTAGTAACTTCTCCAGCGTCCATTTTTCTATGTTCCGTGCCTCGTTTTCCTTGAGATGATGGATGTACTGAACCGCACGCGATAAAATCGCACCCTTGGCCTTCTCGCCCGAACCATTGGGCACGATGCGTCCAAGCTCATTGATACCCTCATTGATATTACCTCGACGTCGACGCTCCACCTCTTTCTGCGGCGCAGGATTAGATACATCAGTGAAGCTCGAGCAAGGAAAATCTTACATGATTATCTTTACGCTGCCTAGTCCATTCATCAGTTCCCAATTGCGCGTTCAATCGCGAACCCCTTCTTGAGTTCGTCGCTGGGGTGGCAGGTTTAACCTCTGCGCTTACGCTCGCCTGTGAAGCAGCATGGCGATCCTCTCCACCTTCCTGCGGTGGCTGACCTGGGAGTTGGGGTGGGCGAGGCGCCGACACAGACGCTGGAGCAGCGTTCACCGCAACCGCGGAGAGTTGCCCTAACTGTCCCATATTAGGCGGCCCACGCGGGTGAGATGATGGGCCTGGATCGTTAATGCCTGGCATTCCGACAGAAGGATGGGGTGCCGTGGGATAAGGAGCAGGGCCTGCCTGATAGCTTTGCGCGCCAAGGTTAGAAAGGATCTGTGCGACGTCTTCCTTGTTGGCTCCGCCTTCGCTGCCGGGCTGCGAGATTTGTCAATATCATCGTACAAGATGGGTAGAAAAGGAGGTAAAAGGAGGAAATATGAAAAAAGTGACCGCCTCCGCGTGACTGTTACCGCCATTCTCGTGCTCTGCTCGTGAGGCGCGTTTCGCGAGATAGTCACGTGTAGGCGAAATGACGATCGTCGATCTATTTGCAAGTCCATTGCGATCCAAAGAAAACGGTCTGATGCAAAAGAAGACGAAGAAGAGATCAAGATATGGACAGTTTACAAACCTTGAAAGCGTCCACTGGAATATTTCGCAGGATATTGACAAGATGGTTGGCATCAATACCTTGTAGGTTAAGCCCAGGTGGAAGGTTGATGCCCATAGGCGACTGTTGTTGTGGCTGCTGAGGCGCTGCGCTAACAGGGCTCTGAGACAACAACGCCGGGTCGTGATTAGCAGGTTGAGCAGGAGCCATTGAAGAAGTTTGAGTTAAGAAATTGTTGCTGAAAAGAATAAATGATCATTAATTGAGATCAAGGTAGAAATACGAACGAAGAGATGAACCTGTTGCTCGGACCAGCTGGGCAAGATATGTGACAAGAGGATTGAATCGGGCTGTTATTTTAAAATAAGTGAAGGCCTATATGAGAGTTAGAGCAAGATTTGAGTTGAGGTGGATGATACGAACGAGTTGTAGTGAGTTGATGAGGAGCGCTTGTGTTTGGAGTAGGGGGAAATGGGAGAACGTGAAGGTCACGATTGTCGTGACTACTGCCCTTGTGACCTGCAAAATCACTCACACCCATTCCCACGCCACCCGCACATGTCAGCTGACACACACACGTGGCCCGGAGAACGCCGAGCGTCAGCGCTTAACCTTCGAGTTGGACCATACTTACTTTTCCAAAGAAACTTTTTTAAGTCTGAGTATGTACAGTTATAAAATACACAGCATTACTTTAGCTATCTTCGTTGCATCTCTTTCACCTCCCTTCTCCATCGGGACATTTTCCTCGCAGCCCATACTCCCACCAACACATCAAGTGAAAGCGTAGCAGTCAGTAGTGTTCGCAGTATCGCCGCCTCTGTTTCTGACATCGGTGCAGGCACATCGGCAGGATCGTTGACAGCACCGACACGCCATATCAAAGTGAGCAAGGAAACCGCGTAAAAGACGAGTGCCCTGTGAGTTGGTGTCAAAAGTAAGTGAGAGCTGAATGAGAAAACACAAACCAGAGTGTTGTACTCGCAGGTAAAGACAGCACAATCCATGGTGTCCTCCATTCTTGCCCCTTGGACATGCAACGTGTTTCCTAAGATTCTCAGAGTCAAATTTTCGACCAACTCGTGAAAAAAAGCTGTGCGAACCCTAGCCCATATCACCGCAAACTCGACAGAGCGTGTGTAACTTTGCTCTCCGAATTGGTGAAGGAAAATGGGTGCATAGACCAGTGCTGAAATGGCACGGAAAACTGCTAGATACGCAAAGGAGCGTGGGAGGGGATCTTGTGAGATGCCTTGGATCTGGAAAATCGCGGGCGCAGTGCTATGGTGCAACTGAGTATCATAGCAGGAGAATGGATGGACACATACGTAAACAGAGATCCAGAGAGGGCAAAAAGGATGCGCCACTCCCAGATACGAGATCGGAGATAGGCAAGCAGCAGTGAGTGGATGGCATGCACAGACTGGGGCAAGGGTAGATGCCCGGAAGGGAGGCACTCTGAGGAGACTACAGCCACAGCAGGCAGAGACTCTGCTACATTTATAGGCTGAGGAGGTGGAGGAGCGAGGGAGAGAAAACTTGTATTTGTGCTGCGTGAATCGGTGACAGTTCCATCGCTGATTGTGTTGTTCCGATCTGACACTGACATCTGCTGGACCCAGGCATCGAAGTCGTTCAGGGCCTGGTCTATCTCACCTTCTTGGCCCAGACTTGAATTGGCATAGTATAAGGGTACAAAAAGCAGTAAAGGAAGGATGAGAGTAGGGATAAAGTATACGACGGAGTAGAGTTTGTCGGACAGCCACGCAAAGGAGAACTGTAACGCGTCGACGGCTTTTGTCAAGGCGGTGACAAACGGTGATTCCGTCGTTCTCGATTCATCCAAGGAAGATGGTAAAGGGGGATAAACGGGCTGCAGAATCGGAGCTAGGCAGGTATCTGATACTCCGCCCTCTGTGCAGTTCCTGGGCAAGGTTTGAAGAGATAGAGGAAATGCTAATAAAAACTTACCGACAGACTACATCGTTTAATTCACGTTCACATCTAAATAACAAATGAGAGTTTGTAAACTACGGTAGAAATGAAGAGTATTACTTGAGACCAGCACTACAGACGCGTTCAGCGACTAGTTGGGACGTGGAGATTGAGACTCACCTCTTGCAGTTGTCGCAGGGTTTTCTGCGGAAAGGGAAACGAGGCCGAAGTTGAGACGGATCTGACCAGTCGTCGTCGTCGCCGAGTGCAGAGTTTATTGTGAGAATGGGATTGACGTTGGTAGGCATGTGGAAGGGATTGACATGGTGGGGTAGGTAATATCAACATCAGTCACTATAAAGTTATTATGAATGTATGTAATTGTATTTGTAATTGATAGTAGACTTGAACCTCTATGGCTTCATTAACGCTCCCATTGTTGACCACCTATGATTCAATCAGCCTATCCGACTCTTCCATCGACCCTATGCCCAAATTCCCTCATACCCGTGCTCAGCTCTCTGCCATCGCGCGACAGCACAAGCCCCTTGAGACCTACGACAACACCGCAGACCCAGAAGAGTTCAATCGCGTCTCCTCGTCTTTTGTAAACAGAGTGGTAGCCATGTTGGTCGAAGAGGAGGAGGAGGGTCTAAAAGATCTCCTCAAGAGTACCTATGGCATGGATGAAGAGACCGTGAGTCGTTTGAGGGCGTTCGTGAGATCGCCGTGACTGACGACGAGCAGGTCGACCAGAACGTTCTCGAACTAATGCACAAGCACAGAGATGACCTCGCAGGTGTTCCATTTCTGTTTCTTACATCCACTCGTCGCCCGATATCACGCCCATCATCGCGAAACTCAGGTCGCCTTCACAATGGCCGTCCTGAGACGCCCAACTCTTCACGGCGCCCGCATACGCCACTGACGTCGCCACTTGCTGCTCCTGCTCAGCCATCTTCGTACGCCAGGAGCGATTATTCACCCCAATCGTCGCCCATTTTGGCACATATGCAGGCCACGCAAGCACACGCTCAGTTCACCGCCAGTCTCCCTGCATCACCACTTTCATCACCACGTCTCCTCAACGCAAAGGCATCAGAGTTCAAACCCATTCAACGTCCTCTTTCTGCCGCTGCTACCGCTCCTTCTTCTCATTTTCTACGTACAGATACCCCTTCTCCTGATTTATGGGCCCACAACTCTCCCAGGGCAACATCAAATCTCGCGATCGCAGCACCTCTCATCGCTGACCAGTCGCCATCAGAGATACCCCGCTCGCTCACTCCCTTGCGCACTTCTCTTCTTCCTGATGAAGACGACGACCACGACCCCTTTGACCCCTTTGCTCCCAGTCCTGCTGCACCTCCTGAATATGAGAACATGCACTGGCCCTACCACATGCCGCCTTATAATTTCACTGATTCTCCTCCCAATGAAATGCAACTGCAGGATCTTACTCCTGACATGGATCCGGATGCTCAGCTCATAGATGGCATGACACCCATCGACGTTCTTTCCTCCGTCTTTGGCTCGACACTTGCCCCATCAGAGCTTGAGGAGGCTCTCGCTAGCAATGGATATGACTTCGAACTTGCAATGGCGTGGCTCATCGATCGTGCTCCGCCCGCACAACCTGCACCTCAGATACGCATGCAACCAATGGGAGGACGAGTGACCCTCATCTCCCGTGAGGCGATGGGCAATTGGCGCGGCGGTGCTCCAGGACTCCGTAACAACTTCACTAATGGCAACGGGTCTCGATATGGTACCAATGGTTCTACTACCCGCACTCGCCCCGTGTCCGGTGGAAATAGGGTGTGCCGTTATTTCATGGCTGGTGAATGCCTTCGTGCAGATTGCAAATTTAGGTCAGTCCCTGCCTGCACAGCTTGTAACGCATTTGACTTACGGTAGTTTTCTAGTCACGACCTTGAAAGAGCGCTCTGTCGCTTCTGGTTGCGTGGAACCTGCGCCAAACAGGAACATTGCGAGTTCCTGCACCATCTCCCTAAGGATGTCGATATTTCCAGCCTCAATATCGCCATGGCACGCGCCAACATCCAGCCTGGTACTGGTCCTCTTGCCCACTTGCATCCTGGCGCCAGCCCACCTCAAGACGAGTTTCCTGTCCTTGGTTATGAAACCGGGCATGTTGCCGCGATGCGCGGACGTCGCAATGTTTATGATCGCACACACAACGATCCAAGTCGCACGCGCTTCGCCGCTGCTGTCAAGAAGCCTCCGCCCTCGGCTGTGGCTAATGGAGACGGTGCACGTATGGGAGGCCCTCCTGCTGATTCTCATCAACATCACCAAGGCCGTTTGTCGATCGTGGCTCCACGTCCCTCACCTCGCCTTCAGTTGCGTGCCCCTTCTCTTCTGCCTACCCTCCCAACAGGCGAATCGGTCAACAAACTGTACATGTCGTATCGAGCTCGGGCGCTACAACTTGGTGCAGCACGGAATGCTTGTTTGTCTCGCGCAGCTGATGCTTGGAGACGTGGAGACGGTGCTGCTGCCAAACGATTCAGCAGAGAGGGACACGAACTCAATGGCAAGATGGCTGCGGAAATGGCCGACGCGGCGGGAAAACTTGTTCTGGAGCGCGCGAAAGTTGTCGAGCAAGTAGTGAGGAATCGAGATGCGTCATGGTCTGACGACCCTGGCGATCGAAGTGCGAGAGGGAACGTATGCGGTGGTGGATATGGTGTATGCTTAGGCATTGCAAGGAAGGACACAAATGATGGAAAGTTGAGCTCTGAAGAGCGGAAGGAGGTTATGTTGGATCTGCATGGGTTGCATTCCAATGAGGCGACAGAAGTTCTGGAGCAGTTCTTACTTGCTGTGAGTTCACCCCCATCTATAGCAGAGAAAGACTTTTTTGACGTGCTGTGGATTCATAGCTTGAGAATGAGCATTTCTACGGCTTAGGTGTGCTTCCAACTTGTCAACTACTGCAACTAAAGCTTACTGTTTCTTTTTCAAGCTTATGCCATTGTCGGCGAAGAAAAGCACACCGGTACACAGGATGTGGCTCGCGGTGCCTCTCGTGCCCGTCTGGCAGCAGGCGTCCGTGAATGGTTACACCGCTGGGGATACCCTTGGAACGAGCGCGATGGAATCATCTGCATTGACTGCCTCACGCACGCTTCCGACTAAATAGATGCCAAAGAAAGAGCAATATAAAGGTATATGAGTTTGATTAGGAAATAAATGACTGACTACGAACAGTCGATTGTATTTTTTTAACCATTTTGCGTCGTTACACCATTTTTAGATCAAAGCTATGCTCTGTTACTCTTGAACCCCCCTTTTTATCTGGTTTCATAGGCTCGTCTTTGACCTCTAATTCTCCGATTGGTCTGATTGGTTTCGAAACTACCTTGACTTCGCTGTAAATATATATCAGTTCTTGACTAGGTTTCTTTTATCGATTGCTGTTCCCTCTCCCTCTCTGAGTTGAATGATAGTGTACTGTAGCTGCTGTGCTAAGAGCTGACAGTATACTTTTTCACGTTTTCATTAGTAATTCATCGATAGGAGTATAGTTCATACGGAGGTCGCCAGCGCCTCGTAATTGCATTGAAGATGGTATATATTCTAGGTTGTGAATATTTCCTAGGCATCCTTTAAGAAGCCAGAGCCAAAGCTTCCTCTAATTCGTCATCATCAGTTAGCAGTGCAGTCTCGGGCGGCGCGTTTCCATAAATCACACGTTGAATAATGATTGCTGTAATGGGAGATTAGCACCACGAAGGAAGGGAGCATAAAATTTATCTTTCTAACCGCAATCAATGGTCAACTGGAATATCGCACAAACTTTGAACTGAATGGGAGAGTTTTGGAGGAAAAAATAAACGGTCCTGTAAGACATTTAAGTGTTATGCGCATGAAGAACATTCCTTTTAACGTTACTTGAAAGAGTCACCTCCTACCCATCCAACGAGTGTTGACATGCGAAAACCGTACAAAGAGCGTCGTTTATAATTGCTGGGTCACGATTAGAAAATTCGCCGATTCACCCAAGAATTTTGCGAACCTGATAAGCTGCGGTATAGGCAGTGTACTCTCGAGGCCCAGCGCAACGAAGCCTAGCATTGATACGAATAGCTCGAAGCGGCTGAAGATGAGGAAAAGGATGGTCTGGCACAGGCTACGGAAAGGTTAGCAGGGCACGAGTAGTAATGAGAGAAGCGAACATGAATCCCGCCAGATATTCAATGTATTGAGAATAATTTGACCATTGCCAAAAAGAAAGAGGTCGCGTCGATCCACCCACGACTTCCGGGCTAAGTTTTGGGCGATAGTAAATGCATATGTACAGCAGAGCCAGCTGGCAAAGTTTATTAGCCTTGCAACACGGGTCTTCCAAATTATTCACACCTGAGCCAGGATCATTAGGATAGACTGGATGAGAAGCGCGGATTCGAAGTGATCTCTAGCAACGGCCCTTTGTTGGAAACAGAAGCATTCAGAGTAGCAATATTACGAACCCTAGCCAGAAAAAACATCTCGTGATGTTGGCTATCAGTCTGTGGTTTGTTAGTTAATGGTTAGCGATATACTGCGGTCGACCGAGAGTATTCGTGATAGATACAGAATGGCGCAAACATCACGGGAAAAGCCTGTCGAGTCTCTAAGTAGATAAAATTATTAGTATAATTGGCACGTAAAAGATGATTGACGAGAAACGCGCTTTTTCTTGATAATTGAGACAGCTTGGTCGGCATAAACCTGGGAACAAGGCATATGAGTTTAATGAAACGGCCTGGGCGCTCGCACAAACACATACCAGCGGAGGACCAACGGCCATTCCTATAGAGGCCAACGTTGATAACCAAGACATATTCGAAAGCAAGACCTGCAGCGCTTGTGCAGTGCAGACTGGTGGAAGGATGTAAAAGTGTCGTCGTCACGTGTGAGATAAATGACATTTGACGTAGCTCATTGACAATTGACATCCATTCAACATCCATTCCGCAATTTATTGGCGACAGACGTACAGCTACTGGAATCTTTCCTCCGAGATACCATTGGTGGTCTGTAAGATATGTCCGCCCGTAAAAATGGACAGGAGGACGTCGCCGAGTTCAACAACGCATTTGCCACTGGATCCAAGGAGGTCAAGACGTCTGCAGGCAAGTTTTTGCGCATTTTCTCGATAATTATAATGATAAAGTTGGAGATATAGCACCACCAATATTGTGCTACTGTTGCGCATCTATTCTAATGACGGTTGTGAATAAAGTTCGTGAAGTCATACAGTTATTTCTGCCACATTAACTTAATCGTGGTGTTCATAGTTTGTAGTCTCTGGAGCAAACTTCTCCATGACCTTTTTGCTATTAGCAATGCAGTCAACAGTTTGTGTTTTCTGTGTACTACTCGCGAAGAAGACGCGACTCATACGCTTTCGGTCATTCGACATCGACGATGCAAAAGCCTGGTTTCCGATCAGCGCGCTCCTTGTCAGCGTAATATATACCGGCTCTAAAAGCCTTGTGAGGATCTATACTGGATGATGATACGCTCTTCACCAACTAACTTTCCATCAGCAATTTCTTAGTATACCTGTTTATACTATCTTCAAGAACCTAACCATCATCCTTATCGTGCGTATTCCTTGCTTGATTCCAACTGGTTAGGCTAAGTTGTTAATGTGAAGGCTTACGGGGAAGTCGTTTGGTTTGATGGCAAAATCACAAGCTTAACTTTCGTGTCTTTCATATTCATGGTGAGCATTCTGTTCAGTTCTTAGGTAGTAATGTTTTTGACACTTGGTCATAGGTAATTTCATCAATAATCGCTGCATGGCCTGATATCACGAACGCAATGCAAAATGTCGCTGCTCCAGCCCATGCAGTTACTGATTTGGAGTCATTCAGTGGCACTGTTTATGACTTGAATGTCGGTTATATGTGGATGTTCGTCAACTGTCTGACCAGCGCTGGTTATGTGAGTGTTGCAAGTAAAGAGCTGACTGGGCTCTATTGACTGCCTGTATCAGGTTCTTGCGATGAGAAAAAGGATAAAAGCGACAGGTTTCTCAGACTGGGATTCTATGTTTTACAACAATTTATTATGCATCCCTGTCCTGGCGCTTTGCTCCCTTTTTGTCGAAGATTGGAGCAGTGCAAGCTTGGAGGTGAACTTGTGAGTCCCTGGCACTAAGTAGGCTGAGGCCCAGCTAAAAAAAATTCACGTTCAGCCCCCAAGAGACTCGAATGTTTCTTTTGAGCGCCATAGCTTTCTCGGGCGCAGCGGCTGCAGGGATATCCTACACAACTGCCTGGTGTATCAGGGTGACAAGCAGTACGACATACAGGTTGGTCTACGATGCAACGAGAATTACACTCTGGCACTAACTTGAATCCTGCAGCATGGTGGGAGCTCTTAATAAATTACCTGTTGCGGCATCTGGAATGTTGTTTTTTGGCGATCCTGTGACGCCAGGCTCAGTGTCAGCCATTTCTGTCGGTTTTCTGGCGGGCCTCATTTACTCTGTGGCAAAGAATAATCAGAAGAATGCTCAACAACAACGGAAAGGGACCGATACACTGATACCTTTAGTCAGTCCCAGCCCATGGTCCATCAGAACTGCGGTAAGTTCGAAAGGCTGAATTCATATTGGACATAGAGGTGGGGTCCATCATCCCATTCGTTAAATATATCTACTGACACCGTGCCTTGGAGAATAGGTGTCCCAACCCTCTCCGTGCTAGTCTTGTTTGGGAATTGCTTTTCTGTAAGGCATGCCCTTGCGAATGCCTCCCGCCTACCTTAGAAAGTAGAAAGGCCATGTGGCTTATCGCCGCTTAAAGTGCACGATGATGTATTCTATTTGACCTAGTGCAGGGCAGAAATCCAATGGCCAGTTATCAACCCGGGGTATCATAATCATTAGCTCCACAGTCAGAAAACTTCAACGTCTTCCAGTAACTGAGTTTAGGAATCGTAATAACTCTGAAGCCTGAAGACAATGGATTACAGTCTTGAGCCAAGACTTCCAAGTGATTCATGTCAAGAAATGTAGATAGTTTCACATGGGCCCAAGAGCCGGTCGGGTATGCGAAAAAATCTACCTGGGAGCTAGTTAGGACAGTTACGGAATTTGAGCGGGATTTGGAATTGGTATATATGGACAGGAATGAGCAGCAGCAGCAGCGAACAGTCCCGAAGGTTGTAACTCCACATCACAACTGGTATCAACTTGTATCTCGACTATCTTATCTTTGTTCCATCGATTTAGGTATTCGTAAATAGTTTTACCCCCGCCTTGGCCCCTGATTCGTCATCATTTCATCGTCGGCTTTCAATCCCGATCACTCACTCAAACCCACCTTCGTCTCAGAGAGAGGGTTTCTTCTAAACTACAGCCTGCTATGCTTCACCCACCCAGGCTTTCTGGCCTGTTCGCCGGGTCTCCCAGCGCACCCGGCACCCCTGTTCACTCGATCCAGACGATGAGAAGGAAAGCTGCGGGTCACAGTGGACCCCTAACCAAGATCCTTGTCGCCAATCGTGGTGTACGCGCCCTTGTCTCTTCATCTATACGCTCTTCTCTGATTGAACGCTTGGGATATCTAGGAAATCGCAATTCGCGTCTTCCGAACAGCGCATGAACTAGCAATGCACACTGTTGCGATCTACTCCTATGAAGATCGCTTATCAGCCCATCGTCAAAAGGTGCGATTTCGACAGCCTTGTATATCACGTGTTTTAAAGGGGCCTCCTTTCTCAGTCTGACGAGGCATATCAAGTTGGGAAAGGTCTCACCCCCGTCGGTGCATATCTTGCTCAAGACGACATCATCAAAATTGCTTTGGAGCATGGCGTGGACATGATCCATCCAGGGTACGTTAGGATCAACACCGAGTTGGATAGCTGCTAAATTATCTTACTCAAGGTATGGCTTCTTGTCGGAGAACGCGGAATTTGCCCGTAAAGTGGAGCAAGCTGGAATCGCTTTCGTAGGTCCTACACCGGAAGTAATCGATGGTCTTGGTGACAAGACTAAGGCGCGTACACTTGGTTGTAGCTTCATTGACGCGTTTATATTAGATGTTCTAACCTCATTCTTTCCAGCCATGAAAGTAGGTGTCCCGGTTGTTCCGGGTACTCCAGGACCCGTAGAATCATACACGGCTGGAGCTGCGTTTGTCGAGGAGTATGGTTTCCCGAGTAAGGTCATCATCTATTTGAGGTTGTTCAAAAACTCAATCCGGATACAACAAACAGTTATTATTAAAGCCGCAATGGGCGGTGGAGGTCGCGGTATGCGCGTCGTCCGTGAACAGTCTGACTTCAAAGCTGCCTTCGAGCGTGCTGTTAGCGAGGCAAAGTCCGCCTTCGGCGATGGAACCGTGTTTATTGAACGTTTCCTCGAGCGTCCGCGTCACATTGAAGTCCAGATTTTAGCTGATGCTCAAGGCAACACCATCCATCTTTTTGAGCGTGATTGCTCCGTCCAAAGGCGTCACCAGAAGGTCGTTGAAGTTGCTCCAGCCACTCACCTTCCTGAGGAAGTAAGACAGGCGATTTTGAGCGATGCTATCAAGCTGGCGAAGAGTGTTGGGTACCGTAACGCTGGAACTGCTGAGTTCTTGGTGGACCAGATGGGCAGGCATTACTTCATCGAGATTAACCCTCGTATTCAGGTCGAACATACTATCACCGGTACGTGTAATCCTTAATATGGATCTACCAGTTTGATTGATCAGATAATTTTTTTCAGAGGAGATCACTGGCATCGATATTGTTGCTGCCCAGATCCAAATTGCCGCTGGTGCCACTCTGCCTCAACTTGGATTGACCCAAGAAGCCATCACTAAACGCGGTTTTGCTATCCAATGTCGTATTACCACAGAAGATGCCTCCCTAGGCTTCCAGCCTGACACCGGAAAGATCGAGGTTTACCGTAGTGCTGGTGGCAATGGAGTTCGTCTTGATGCTAGCTCTGGATTTGCAGGAGCACAAATTACAGTGAGTTCCTTGCACTTCGTTTGTGATCGCGCTCAACTGTTATCATATCAGCCTCACTACGATAGTTTGCTGGTGAAGTGTACTGTCTCAGGAACCACCTATGAAGTTGCTCGCCGAAAAATGCTCCGTGCTCTTGTGGAGTTCCGTATTCGTGGAGTCAAGACCAACATTCCGTTCCTCTTCCGTTTGCTTACCCATGACGTCTTCATCGGAGGAAAGACGTGGACCACGGTCAGTTTCACAGTATGTTTGATGCTTTTGCCTAGAGCTCAATATTTCGTGTTCTAGTTCATCGACGACACTCCTGACCTCTTCAAGCTGGTGCAAACTCAGAACCGTGCACAGAAATTATTGGCATACCTAGGAGATCTCGCCGTTAATGGTAGCTCTATCAAGGGTCAGACGGTAAGGTAGACATCTCTTGCGGAGTATTCCTATCTAAAAGGTATTCTAAGGGCGAGCCTGGTCTCAAAACGGAAATTGTCATTCCCACACTCCAAAGCCGCGAAGATCCTGAGAACGGACCTCCCTTGGATACTTATCACCCTTGTACCGTCGGATGGCGCAACATTATTGTTGAGCAAGGCCCTGAGGCATTCGCCAAGGCCGTTCGCGAGTACCCTGGTTGTTTAATTATGGACACAACTTGGCGCGATGCTCACCAGTCGCTCTTGGCTACTCGTCTTCGTACCACCGACATGGTAAACATCGCAAAGGAGACCAGCTATGCCTTGGCCAATGCCTACAGTCTCGAATGTTGGGGTGGTGCAACTTTCGATGTCGCCATGCGGTTCCTGTACGAGGATCCCTGGGAGCGTTTGGTATGTGGCTTTTTCACAGTTGTAAATGATGGCACCATCTCATGCTATCTACAGAGGAAACTTCGCACTCTAGTACCCAACATCCCCTTCCAGGCCCTTGTCCGAGGCGCAAACGGAGTCGGTTATACCAGCTATCCGTAAGGCCTCCAAAACATGAGATGATCAAGTTACTGACTTGTTGGTCGACTGAAGTGATAACGCGATCTATGACTTCTCGAAGAAAGCCGTTGAGAATGGTTTGGATATTTTCCGCGTCTTCGATTCATTGAACTACATCGGTGGGTAAATCGGACTAAGTTACTAGTGCAACTAGCTGATTTACACTCTTACCAGAGAATGCAAGTGTTTTGGAATTTCTTTCCAACTAACTATTAATTTTTGGATATAGATGCGTCTCGGTATCGATGCTGCCAAGAAAGCGGGAGGCGTCGTAGAAGCCGTCGTTTGTTACAGCGGTGATGTTGCAAGCCCCAAGGAGAAGAAGTACACTCTGCAGTATTATCTGGACTTCGTACAAGAGCTTGTCAACGAGGGAATCCACGTTCTCGGTGTCAAGGATATGGCTGGTCTGTTGAAGCCGGAGGCTGCGAAGCTGTAAGCACATATCCATAGTGAATGGGATATACTGACAAGCCTACCTTGCGTAGCCTCATCGGTGCTATCAGGAAGGCCCACCCTGACCTTCCTATCCATGTCCACTCTCATGATACCGCTGGTATCGCTGCTGCTAGCATGATTGCTGCTGCTGCTGCTGGTGCCGACGTCGTCGATGTCGCTATCGACAGTCAGTGTCTACCTGCTCCGGCACTTCCAAATTCTGACAATAATAATAGGCATGTCTGGCCTCACATCACAACCCTCAATGGGTGCTGTATGCATGGCTTTGGAGCAGACCAACATGGGAACTGGTATCCGTTACGAAGATATACAAGCCCTTAACCTCTACTGGAGCCAAGTTCGCATGCTCTATTCCTGCTTTGAGGCCAATGTTCGCGCGTCTGATTCCAGCGTGTTTGACCATGAGATGCCTGGAGGACAGTATACCAATTTGATGGTGTGTTATTCTCCTTCCATAGGTAGCAAGCTTCTGACGCTTATTCTTCATAGTTCCAAGCATCTCAGCTCGGCCTCGGCACACAATGGACTGGTATAGTGTAACTTATTATTCCACAGATCAGCGTTCTGACCTTCTTTGGCTTCAGAGATTAAGCAGAAGTACATTGAAGCTAATGAACTTGTATGTGACCCCCTTTCCTCACGATAACGTCGTTGATAAATGAGTACTTTATTTAGTGTGGCAACATTATCAAGGTATATTCATTACTTTTGAACAAAGGGAGATCTTTGGTGTATTAAATCATTCAGGTTACCCCCTCATCGAAGGTCGTTGGAGATTTCGCACAATGGATGACCTCCAACTCTCTCAGCAAGGATGATGTGATCAAACGCGCTGAGACGCTGGACTTCCCATCCTCTGTGGTCGAATTCTTCCAGGGCTACCTTGGACAACCTGTGGGAGGATTCCCAGAACCCCTTCGTTCACACATCATCAGAAATAAGCCAAGGATCGATGGCCGTCCAGGCGCGACGATGGAGCCTTTGGATTTCAAGAAGATCAAGGCTGAACTGCGTAGTAAGTTCGGGAAGCACATCACAGATGCGGATGTCACGTCCTATGTTATGTACCCCAAGGTATACACTGCTGAAAGTTGGATGATTCTCGAAATGCTGACAGTTGCTTTGCTACGGGCAGGTCTTCGAGGAATATCAGGGCTTTATCGAGAAGTATGGCGATCTCAGGTTAGTTCCCAGTGGTTTAGTGGCTTCTTAGACCCATTGGTAACAACCCATGATAGTGTCATTCCCACACGCTATTTCCTGGGACGTCCTGAAGTTGGAGAGGAGATGCACATCTCCATTGAGAAAGGCAAGACATTAATCATTCGCCTCATGGCCATTGGCCCCGTTGTTGAAGGGCAGGCCCAACGCGATGTCTGGTTCGAAGTCAATGGCGAGGTAGGGAGTTTATTTTCACAAAATCTGGGAAGTATACTTAAAAAC
Organism: Tricholoma furcatifolium; assembly: GCA_018854895.1. Lineage (NCBI taxonomy): Eukaryota > Fungi > Basidiomycota > Agaricomycetes > Agaricales > Tricholomataceae > Tricholoma > Tricholoma furcatifolium. The sequence goes on from JABAJV010008597.1 coordinate 25,374, forward strand.
TCCGCAATCTGCGATAGGTCCGACCGGTGTCTGTTGAAGATAAGAATTCAGCAGTCGAAACAGTATCGCGGGAGAAGGCCACTAGTGATCCTGGATCCGTCGGGGCTCCCATGTCAGGTGTAGTTGTTGAAGTGCGTGTCAAGGAAGGCCAGGAGATTAAGAAAGGAGATCCTGTCTGCGGTCCGTTCCTTGTCTCTACCATGATGGCCAGTTGACTGATATTAGCGACGTTTTCTTCACAGTCCTGAGTGCCATGAAGGTAAGGATTGAGACGACTTCACATCTAGGTTCTTCGAGTTGACTGTCTGATAGATGGAATCCGCTGTTACTGCCCCCGTTTCTGGACACATCAAACGCGTCGTTGTTCAAGAAGGTAAATAGTGGAACAATGCTCTACTGCCTGTGTCGCTTACGGTAGCATCTGTTCACAGGGGATTCGATAAATCAGGGAGATCTCACAGTCGAGATTGTTCACTGAGATGGCCAACAGCAACCAAAATGAGAATCATGATCAATCATTTCGATGTACGTTATACTCATGCATGTAACAAAGAAAAACAAAACATAATATTCTTCTCGTGACGTCGAACTGTTCGAAAGACATGTTTCTAGAAGGAAGGTCCATTTCTAAATTAAAGCTGCGGCCCTTGTTACCGTGATAATATCACCCAAGTAAAGAAATGACTTCTCGCAAGGAACCCACGCATTCGTTGTGAATTTCTGCGACAATTTCCTAGGCAAAGCATTCAGCAAGAGGTTAAAAATGCTTAGAGTGGCCTACCGTAGCAGGCTGTATTTTTTGTAACAACCCAACGCCAGTACCAGCCCAAGTAACTATACGATCAATGTCACTTGTCTTGAGGCCTTCACTATACCTATGTCTTAGATCCTCTATATCAACGCCCCCCTCAAATTCGTTCACAGTACCTAATCAAGGTGCAGTTATAACACGATAAGTCAACAAGTAGCCACAACTCGACTGACTATTGCGCAGGCCGCGACCATCGATACCTCGTGGCCAACCAAGGGTATTACGAGCTTCATCAAAGGCCATAGTTCGAACGGAGGAACTGGTAGGGGCGGAGATGAGAGCCTGTCTCTGAGAGTCCAGGTACAAACTTTCGGGTGCAAGGAGGAAACGGGTGCCTAGAACAGCGCCCGACGCCCCCAGTGTCAGAAGGGATGCAACTTGGGAACCGTTGACAATGCCACCTGCACCAAGAACCGGGGGTCCATTTCGAGGAAGAGCTGCAAGAATCTCAGATACGAGGTTGAAGAGTGGTGGGGCGGTGCTGGACCCATGACCACCAGCCTCAATGCCTGCATCTCAATAAGATCAAAGATATGTCAACGATTCAGAGGTTGACCTTGAGCTACAATGACGTCGACCTTCCAGTCATTAGCCGCTATGAGCGCTTCCTGCAGAGAATTGATTTGAACTACTATTTTCGTAGCTCCAGGTTTTGGTTCAGAGTCACGTATAAACCTGATCCACGACTGCAATTGAGCTCCAAAGGAGAGCCAAACAGCCTGAACGTTGTTCTCTAGCGCAATCGACAGCAAACTATGCGCATCGCTCTTTGCCAGCCTCTCGAGCCGCCATCCAAGATAGCCAATGCCGATAGGTAGTGTGGATTGCAGGTCAGCCTTTAGTAATTCTCGTGCCGTGTCGACTTCAGATCTTAATTGCTGTAAACTTTGGTAGCCTTACCAGATTAATGAGATGAGAAAAAGGAAAAGAACAAGACGTTAAAAAAAGAAGCACAATACATACCATATGCAATAAAGCCAAGACCACCACCTTGGGTTACGCGAGCAGCCAACTGTCCTGAATGTACTAGTTTATATCGGTCTGTATAGCTAGATCTGTGAAATTGGCGTACCTCCGCTCGCCCCTGCCATTGGGCCGCAGAGCAGAGGGGTTCGGATGCCTGTGTGGCACTTTGAACAAAGTGATTAAGCGGTTCGAAAATGGAACCAATTCACCAAAGAGTCTAGTGAGCTTTGTAGAGATAGTTGCCATATAGTCAAAGAGTCGGATCTTAGGATTGGTTTGAACAAGAGATCGTATAATCTTTGAAAATTTTGAAGGAAGAGAAAACGAGAAAGTGCAATAAATTTATGTAGACCCCCCGAAGGTTCAGGCCGGTAGGATCGAGCAGAGGTGTTCGGAGACAGCGATTGAGTGAGCTTGGTGAGCAGAGCACAAAATTAGCCTTTGTTGTTCCTTGTTTGGAAAAATCAAAGTCGGCGTTGACTGCATCGTTCAACCCTACCAACACCACTTGCCCACCATGGTACGTCGCCACTGCAGCCTATACGATGCTGTGATTAACCATCTATATAGCCTCCCCCAAAATCCAAAGGCGGGAAAATGCTCAGTCTCATTAATTGGAGACTCAAGGTCACGATTAATGATGGACGCGCGTTAACTGGACAAATGCTCGCGTTCGATCGCCATATGAACCTAGTTTTGGCCGATTGCGAAGAGTTCAGACGAGTCAGGCCCAAGAAGAAGCCAGGTGAGGAGTCCGCACCGGAGCAGGAGGTGAAGAGGACGCTGGGACTTGTGATTTTGCGAGGAGAGACAATCGTCAGCTTGAGCGTCGAGGGACCGCCACCTGTGGTTGACGAGGACAAGAAAAATGCGGTGGGATACAGTTGGTTTTATGTCTGTATATTTTCTGATCAGTTCGGGTCTCTTTTTGCTACAGCTCCCTGTTGGGCCTGGTAGAGGTATGCCTGCGGGTCGTGGTATGGGGATGATGCCACCTAGTAAGTGGGATCTTGTGAAAAGACTTCGATCTGCGTATTGATGGACTATTGCAGTGGGCGCGCCACCTCTCCAGAGACCACCGATGCCATTTGCGCCTCCAGGCATGCCAGGGCCTCCACCTGGATTCAGGCCTCCCGGGTTCCCGCCAGGCATGCCCTTCCCTCCTGGGCAACCTCCGCCAGGCTTTGGTGGACCCCCTCCTGGGTAAATGATTCTTAGTCGATTTATCGGCGCGCCATAACATAACTGATGCCCTCCTCACTCCAGTTTCAATCCCGGTGTATGAATGCGGTTTCCTGTCCTTTGTTCCTCTAGTAAATAAAAGGAAAGTGTACTTAATAAGGCCGTCGGAACTCACGAGCATGCCAAATCTCTAGGCGCCTGTTAGATGGCCATCGCATAGTACCTAAAGGGATCACGATCCACGTTACTTTTTCTCGTTCGAATAAATCCTTTTGTCTTGGAGAGACGAACAAAAAGCTGCGCGCGTTACGTCAAGCTGAGCAAATGACCTCCACACTTGTGTTCTTTTTTTTTTCCAGAATACTCTATCAGCAACTCAAAGCCACAGGATGATCATTAGATGCATTACGATCAATATCAGGAGCGATTTGGGTTTTAAGGGACCTGATCGCGAGGTGTGGGCGACTGAGGTCGGTTTGCACACTGCTTGAAAGATGCAGAGAGCTTGGCCGCCCGACGGCTGGCGCTGCTGGCGACACAAGGTACGCTACGGTAACTAAAGAATATGTGTATCCGGTGACCAAGATAACCTTACCAAAGAGTTGATTGACCCTCAGCCACTATCCCAATTCGAGCTTGCAAAGCTATCCCTTTTGCTCTACTTTGGGCTTGGTTTTGATCGTCTCTAACGTAGGCGTATCGTCCCAAGTACGATCTCCAGACTTGGTAGTCAGAATGTCCTTTCTATTCGGAAAGTTCTGTATGCAGGCACGCGCGCGCGGTTTTCGAGAGGTTAGATCATCCAATGTTCACGCCGATGCATGCAGTCCTAACAGTAGCATGTCAGAATTGGAGTGAAGGGCTACTTCTATTTCCTCCTCTTCCAGTGCTTCATAAACGCCCTTGAAAGACTTCGTTTCATCTCTACTCCACACACCCCGCCCTGTGGTCATACGTGGTCATTGTCTGGGTGAGATAAACTTGTGGTGTTGGCTAGGGCTGATAGACCAAGAATATCCTAAGAGCCAATTTAACGTTTTCATTTTTGCAGGGCCCCTACTTATTACTAGAGATCTGGATCAACCTAGGCCTCCCTTGAGAACGATGCTCATGCTTATCGCACTCGACTGCCTGTACGGCCGGAGCTCATGTCTATCGTCAAGCGTCGGTATTTTGACAAGTGCTCACATTGAACGAAGGATACCGCAATTGTGGATGATGGGGGTGTCGCTTTACGCTAGAAAGGGACTAGCGTGATCGAAATGCGATCGAAAAGCAGGGGTAAGTATGGTGTTGTTGACCCTGATGTATCGTTCTCTCGTCTGCCCCCGTCATTTGTTAATAAGTAGACAGTCAAAATCACTCGATTTATTATAGATATTTCGATCGTAATGTAATATAGCAGTGCACGCACCCCTGTGGGTTTTGTGCGATATGCAGTGCGCTGATGATGCACCAGTTGCGTTCTATAAACGGCGAACGTGCCAGGACTACTAGAAGGCAGAGTCTGTGATAGATGGGCCCTTTGCGTCGCAATTGTTCCCGGCTTTGACGGGGAGCGATGGATATGTGTATCTTTTGCGCCGTTTAGAGTCCATTTGGAAGGTTGGCATAGATTTGCGTTGCATTGGATTGGATTGTGTGGTGGATCTGATTGTGTGGAATGACGGATGGACGGTTGATTGATTATTGTATAGATAGACACGGGAGGAGGAGAGGAGTTGGATTGAATTTGACCAGTTGAAGACCCGGAAGCGAAGAGAGGTGTCGGTGGATTGCCACTTCGTGTGCTGCAGATACTGGAGTCTGGAAGGCTCCGACGCGAAGCTAGGGTTGTCAAACGAGTAGTGTGACGCCTAGGGACCAAGGAGCATTGAGGTGTTCCCGAGTGAAGCTTAGATTACCTGTCAAAGGGCTCAGGCTAGACACGGCTCACGGGAGAGCAAAGGTTAAGTAACCTATAGATAACTTGCAAGGGATGTCATACAAGGGATGTCATATAAGCTTATGTGTGGTTTCTAGGTAGAATGCGGAAGACCGGGCCAGAGGAGACTATCTCTGTATATACCATTTTCGGGACCATGAAGAGAGGTACAGCAGGCGCAGGGGTCGGCGGGGGACATGTACCGCGCGATTCGGGTCGAGTTAAAGCAGCGTAGAACATTGGTGGTATGCCGTACATACATACTGTACTACATAGATGATAGACACAAGAGGCACACAATCAGCGCACTCAGGCGGACCCGAGTCAATGGCGGTATACCAAGCGTGAGAGTTTTCTCTTCCCGCGACACACAGAAGATGTCCGTAAAAGGAAGGAGGGAGCCAAGAAGAGAGGGACAATGTGCTGCGATCGCTGCTGTTGTCTTCCTCATGCACAGATTTTAAGAAGCAGAAGACGGATTCCATCTGACACTGACAGAGTGAGAATGGCCTGGATCAGATTCTGTTTACAAAAATTTCAATTGTGTCTGCGTCAATGCTATGCCTGCAACGAGGCGGGATGTTACAAATGAGTACAAAAATTGTAGCGTACATGTTACCGGCATCTAGTGTGGTATGCAAGGGGGGGGAGGGGAAGAGCAAGGTAATGGGTATGAGATGGGAACGAGTGCGAGTTTTGGGTATGGAAAGGAGGGGCGTGAACGTCGTGCATAGGGATAGATAGTCCAAGGGAGAGGTCATATGGGCACGAATCTGTCTATAGTGGGGAGGGGGATAGATAGTAGTGCTATGTGCGGGAGGTTTTGCGACCTCGTGGTCTAGGGGGGTCGACTAGAATTGCAGAGACCTTCCAGTTAGATTCAGAGATTTGTTGTGGATCAAAGGCTTGCGAAACAAGAAGAGAGGATACAGGGGATGGTGCGACCCAGGAACGAACATGGGAAGCGAACGCACCCAGGAGGGATGATTTATGGGAGGGGATGGGGAGGGGGAGGGTTGATGTGGGTGTGGCAAGGGACGACTCTGTTGGTGCAGAGAGGAGAGAGTGTTCGCTGGTGCTTGCTAATGAAATTGAGCTGGAGCAGGCTGAATATTTGTGAGGATGGGTAGAGATGGGGCGGGATGGTGAGGGCGCGGCGAATGGGGGGATTGAGACTGATAGTGCCGGTGGCGCAGGACGGCGGTGGGGACGAAGGAGTTTGGGCAGACGGTGTTGAGATTGATCAGTGGTTGTTGGTGGAATATGAGCAGCCCATGCGATGATGTCTGCAGTGCGGGCGTGTGCTACATGGTGGTAAATGACTTGGTCGTCGTCGTGCTGGTAATTAGATTGGCAGTGAGGAGAACAAAAGGGAGCATTTCCGTCGACGAGGCATTCGCAGACGAGACACCAGTTCGAGTCGTCGTACATTGGGGCAGAACATCTTCGTTCCTCGTGTTCCCTCTTATAATCAATCCAACAACCACTTCAAGATGCGATCGCCGATCTCAATCTCGGAGTTTGAATATTGTTCCCGCCCATCTCGGTATCAAGGTGTGCTCTATCTGCGGTGGCGGTTGACACCACCAAACTACAAAGTAAACATTCATTGAGACTTCTTTTCTACACTTATCATCACCTCTCTCTCTTCTGCACGTCGCGCGTATTCTTGTCCCCCCTATACAATTCTATAAATCTTTTCCATATAGATTTCTGATAACACACACCTGTAACAATAGAATCCCTCCCAAGCATCCTATTATAATCACATTCCCTGCCGACAGCACTCGCATTGCTGAAAGCTTTTCCTCTCCGTCCATCGCACTTACTATCGTCTTCAATCCTGGCACCGTCACTGTCAAATATATAGCAATGCTAAACACATATGCCGCTACCATCCCCCCATGTCAGACCAGAGACACTCCATAAATTAGAACTACTCACCAAGGCTAGACCCGTCAAAAAACATCGCACTTTCGTTCCATTGGTGCAGTTTCGATATTAGTCCAACAAGCCCCACTCCAACCATCCCATGTAGAAGCGCCTGTCCTAACTGTCAGCTTCTTTCCTATTTCACACTAGTCTTCCTACCTTGATAGCGGGCGGCGCGTTGAAAAACGTCGTGTAGAATTGGTACCCATCCTCAATCACGTCCCCGTTCAGTTCTCCCCATAATATCCGGTGGTCCACGTTGAAGCAAATGAACAAGACACCTGAACAACAAGCCCCTCCGTAAGCCTCCAGTCAACAGTCATTCATTAACCCCACCTAGGAAGAAAGACACGGGCGCAAGTACCGCTGCCTGCTTAAAGCCCATAATTCGTCGACGTCGTGTGTGAGAGACTCGACTTTCTGTGACACGCTCCGCTTAGCCGAGGTGTGTGAAAAAATGATCTCGCGTCTCGTGCCTGACTTTTACCAACAAGCAAGAACATTCCATGACTCACGACAATGTTGCTCCAAATATACAGATGACAAGGCATAAAAAAAATAAGACAAGGGGTCATTCAAAGGATGCTGGTATCAATGGTATAAGGATGCATCCGGTCCGTAAAATATGTATCAAAAAAAAATATAATAAAAATTCATCATTACTCTCGCGCCCTCGATGGCGATGCTGGAGGTACATCAGCTTGTCGCGACGACCCAAACGGCCGTGGAGACGTCGGCAGCCCAATCAGCTTCGAGTGCCGGTTCCCTCGTTCTGTCCCAGTCACATTGACATTCAGTCCCCTAGTCGCCGCGACATGGGAAGCCTTTGACGGCCTGCTGCTGCTCTTCGGCCCTACAGGTGTCTCGGGCGAGTCGGGAGGCAGTGTGATGATTTGAATCGCGCCTTCTGCAACCTGCTGCGACGCGTCTCCCGACTCTGACGATGACTCCACTGTAAAATCACCGTCCGTCGTTTCTGTCCCGCTTTCTTCGTGTACAGACCCTTCGTCCCCGTCCACGTCTGAAGGAGCCTCCTGTGTCGGTGCTAGCACGTAGAAACGCATGAGTGATTTAATTGTTCCAAGCTGCCATGTCACATACCTTTCAGTGTGCGCCCCGTTAATCCGAGAAGCTGGTCAGCTGCTGCGTCTGAATAGTGTTTGCTGTTTCGCCGATCCAGCTCCCCCCGGCCCTCTTCATCTCCATTGTCTGCCGTCGAACCATCATCGCCTTCCGTGCCAGCATCAACGTTAAACACGCGATTGAACTCTCCCAGCATGAGACTAAACACCCCAGCCGGAATCCCGAGTGTCGGGCTGAACACTATGCCGACGTTTCGCATGGTCATCTTGTTGATACTTGAATTTTGAACAATGAGGATTAGGTGAGCGGTTAGTGCACGAAGCAGACTGTAGTTGGCGAGCGGAAGAGCTGCGATCAGCTGAGAGAGCTCCCTAATCCTTTCTTGGGCATCTACGAAATCTACGGGCCTGTCAGCGACCACATAATAGAGGTTTCATCACATTGCAACATACCCATTACAGCAAGGAACCGAAGATGAAGGTCCCGAGTCAGTATGCTCGCCGGTAGTTCTCGCAAGAAGCTCTTCAACAAGCCCGCGATAGCATGTGGATCCCAGTACTCGTCCGAGGCCAACAAGTCAACGTCACCCTCTGTTACGGCGTCAGATGCAACTCTTCATTCAGCGATTTACCATATACGTACCCATATTGAATCGGTCTTTAAGGCTCTTGATGACCGCAGAACTGCCGCTCAGCCTATAGATGCCTTCTTCTTGCTCAGCTTTCTTCGCTTCCAAGTACTGGATACTGCGGAAAACTATCGCGGGTAGATTGGCGATCTGGGCAACGTCAAGAGACTCTTCCAGGGGAATGCCAAACACTGCTCGTGGGACGTATGCGATGGCTTGTGATTTGTCTCCTGGATATATCAACAATGTCAACGATAAGAACTCCATTCATTCAAACAAACCATCATACCGTTGGGCTTGCCAAAGCCCCAGAACGATCGAGATTTAATACGTCGGTCAGAAGCTGCAGTCTCGGCCGTTGAGGGGGCGTCTTTCCCGCCAAACTTGAACCCAGACGGGATAACGGCACCGTGAAGAGGTCCAGAAATCTTGGGTTTGCTGCTGGCATCGAGCTTTTCCGGGGAAGGCACCCGTTCAACAGGCGATGGTGCGCTTGGGTAAAAAGACTTGTGTTTATCGTGAGGATCGCGTGTCCGATGCCGTTCAGGAGAAGTCTGGCGATGGCTTCGTCCGCCAAGGTCTGCATAATGCCCAAGCTCAGAGTTTGCGCGCTGGCTGGCAGAAACTGATGCGTCGGAGTTGAAATTTGAGACTGAGGGTAATGGAGAGGAGTCGGGAAGGCTCGAAGGAAGGCCTTGCCCTCGCTCCAACAGCTTACGAGCAGCGGAGTTTTGAGGGTCAATAGGTGAGTCAGAGTTCTTTGATGGACTCGGGGATCTGGCATATTCCTCCCCACCATAAGAGGCAGGTGGAAAGAGTTTCGCGTTACTTTGATCCTGCGCTAGCTGGGATATTGGTACGGCTGCACCCTTGGAAATCGAGATGTCATCCTTTGAGAACCCACGGCTGGGTCTGCGAGCTGTGGGGCTTTCTAGAACGCTCGAGCTGGTGCTGGAACGAGGTTGACCAGACGAGGTAACGAAAGAAGATGGAGGATGTTTAATGGTGGTTGCCTCCTCGCTGTAGACACCAGTATAGTATCGGACGAGAATGTCGACCCAAGCGTCCCTGTCTGCGTCACTTTCTGCACAAAGCACGTGTCGGGCATGACCTCCACCCTGACCCTTTTTGGCTTCGACGATCAGAAAAGCATGCCTGTACTCGTTTTCCTCGTCAGTGCTTGGCGTTCGATCGCTGCGCTGCTGCTGCTGTCTGCCAATCTGAGCACCTGTGATTTGAATCGAACCAAGGTGAGCTCCACCACGCTGTATGTGGAAGCCATCAGAAAGTAGAACATTAAAAAAGAAGATTAACAACACGTACGCAATCATAATACTCTAGCACTGGCCCTTGGAGCACGAAATATCGTGTCTTCCAGCCCCCAAAATTTTTACCTCGCTTCGTCAGATATCCTTCCTTATGTCCGACCTGCATGACGGGCTGCATCGTTTCGCGTACGACATCAGATGTAAGGAAGGCGACAACCTCGTGGTTGTCTTTCACAGGAAGATTGACGAGCATCTGCAAATAGTTCTCGAGCACTGCCTGTATTCAAACATGCGTTGATACATCAATTGTCAAACGTCGTTCAAACGCACGTACTTTTCTTTGATCAACTTTGGCGGGGGCATGATCTTTCCAAAGTTTTCCTTCGGGCAAAATAGGAATCTTTTTGCCCAGAGGCTTACCCAGAGCACTGCGGATTCGCTGATCCAGCCCAAGCACATCAGAATACATTTTCTCCACCTTCCATCCTTCTTTACCAGGACCGGGGTTCACAGATATAACAAATGAAAGGACTTCTTTTCCTCGATCGTTTGGACGGACAAATGAGTGGGACACTATAATGATAGTGTGAGGGAGATCACTCGCGAGTAGAGGAAGTGCCCTAAAGTTGGCAGGAACTGGAACCATGGGCTGAGACTCGAGACGTAACGGTTGCATACCATGTTGGTTTGGAGCAGGAGGGGAGTAGGGGTTTTCAAGGGGGCTAATGTGATCAACAGTGCCATAAACGGGTGCAACAGATGCAGGTTGCTGAGTGAACACCATCCCTGATTGAGACTGCACACTGGTTGGTGGAGGGAAAGGAAATAGGTCCACATCAATACGAGGCTTGGGCCTAACATGGACCTGCGTTTGGTGGTCAAGATGTGGGGAGGGCTGAGTAGGTTTACGGGGGGTTTCCAATAGGTGTGAAGACGGGTCTGCGACCCCATCAGCCACGGGGAGCACTGATTCTTCTTCATCAATTTCATCGCATTCCACGCCCTCATCTTCGTCGTCTTCTTCATCCTCCTCATCTTCATTCAAGTCCAAGAATTCACTTGATGCGCCCGGGCTGTCGGCCTTTACCACGCTTGCCGGTGCTGGAGGAACCAATCCGGTCGTATGTGGAGAAACTTGAGATTGCGCAATAAGATTGGTTGGTTTCGTTCCAAAGACGTCTACGCGAGGGCTAGGAACAGGAGATTCAGTCATATTCGCTATGTACTGCTTTGCTTCGTCGGGAAGGGATATTCGTGAATCACGAGAGAGCATTCCTGCGCGGCCCTCGGGAATAGTTGTAAGCAAGGCACTTGAAGGTGCAGCGGAGGCAGTAGTAGCGTTTTTCATGTAAGCGTCAGAGGATGAAGAACCAAACCCGGCTGGGGCTGTCTGTGGTGTCAGCCCCCCATTATAATTGTACTGCTGCGACGGTGGAGTGAATGGTGAGTGATTCACGTTCAAAAGTGGAGTTTTTGTCAGGCTGGATTTTCGATTATACGTGGCTGGCGGTTTCGGTTCGTTGGCAGTCGCCTGTTGTCCAAAAATATTTGACTCTTGTGAAGCAGAGATGAGGGGCGAAGAAGGGATAGGCAGGCTTTCCAGACGTGGCAGAACCACTAATGATGTTGGGGAAGGTTTCGCTGAGCGAGCATTGGAATTGGCTAATTGAGTGTCAATTGCAGATGGGGCGGACATAGGGGGTGGCGGTATGGAAAGCGTTTGTGATCGTGATCCCAGCGGATTTAAGGTGTTTGCATTCGATTGCAGCGAATTATCGTGAGCAGAAAGAGGTTCGTGAGAACGGGATGGATGAAGCTGTGGATGGGTAACGGAGCGTGGAGTCGCTGGGAAGGCATTATTAGTGTCCAAGAGAGTGTTGGAATGGTGATGAACATACCTTGATCATCATGACCTTTGGAATCTTTTTTCGAATGACCTTTTTCTTCAATAGAAACGTTCTCCGAGAAACTACGCTTCGTACTTCTGTCTGCATCGCTGCCGCGATGTCGTCGTTCTTCTCTTCCACTCGCACTACCTCCAAGTTTCGCTTTCAATGCATCACGTTCGCCTCGAACTCTTTCCAGCTCCTTGAGAATTTGGTTATATCCAGACCTTTGTTTTTCGATGAGCTTCCATAACTGGGCATTCTGGGCCGACAGAGCATTGCGGTCATTGACGGCTTGTTCCAGGGCAGCAAGTTTTGGATCTGAAGTGTTGGCGTTTGCTTTTAACAGATAAGCCGAAGTTAGAGGTCGATCCTTGTTGACAGCTGATGATGAACTTGAGGGCGTGGTCGAAAATGGTGTCGAGTGCGATGCTGAAGCGACATGAGAGCTAGTGGTTTGTCGCTGTGGAGTTTGTGGATGGGCAGGAGACGGGTTCGAGGATTGAGGAAAAGGTAGGCGTTCATTTCTAGCAGGAGTGCCGTGCATGTTGCCTGATCCATTCGCTGCATTGAGCGACATGTTGGAAGGAACTGAACTTGCTGGAGAAGCTCAGCCCAGCCCGCGAGTTATTACAGTCAGATCACTGATTGGATTAGTATCCGTCCAGATTTTGTCGTAACAGTTGTAGAAAGCGACGTAAAAGGGGTTGAGCTCGCTGTGGGTGGCAACGAGGAAGATATGATCCACCAAGATGCGTGGTAATATTTTGGAAACCTGTCGATCAATTTGTTTACTGTCATTCCACTTGTTGCAAGTTGTCTCTTCGTCGTTCAAGGCAGCACGCCCCCGGCCACCATGGCCACAACTCCGCCATCGGTTTCTCTCCTTCTCATTACCTTACCGTCTCTCGTGTTGGCTGCAGACAATGGCTTTGACTCCTCCATGGACATGCCCATGTCTCTTGCGTCTGGAAGTATGCTGACATACCTCCACTTTACTCCTGGTGATGTCCTATGGTTCGATGGCTGGGTACCAGGGCGAGGGTGCACCCTTTTTGCTGCATGTGTAGGGCTGTTCTTGCTCGGCCTCGCCGAACGTTGGGCTACGGCGCTGAGAGCTGGTCTTGATTTGGCGTTGGTTAAAAATTTGCCCATGTGAACCTCTCTCCTTATGTTTCTGGTCAGGATCTCACAGACATACGGCCCTTTCTTCGTGCAGGCGAAAGAAAGGCTTAACACGGGAAAAGAGCTGTACCAGGGTGGCACCACTACGTGATGTGCTGCTAATGCGCGGCGGCACCGCTGCTCCCTTCAATCTTGACAATGCTTGGGCAACCTTCGTTCTACACAGTACACAGGCGACTATCAATATACTGTTCATGCTGACCATCATGTTCGCAACTCTTCTCGCCATCAATCCGTGCTTTATTCATTACATCTGATAGGACATTCCAGTTGTCTTTTATCTTCAGCCTCGCGATTGGCGTTGCTGTTGGGGAAATGCTATACGGACGTTTTACTGATGCGTTGCGAGCAGAGTTGGACAGGGAAGATTTGTAAGATTATCTGTGTATAAAGGAAAAGAGTGTATTTCATCTGAATTGTACTGTCTACGCGTCCTGTGAAGAAATGCGAGGAATTTTTGTAGTAAATACGCCATGTTCAATTGAACGCCCATATGTATTGGCCTGAAGAATTATTGGAATAAAGTACCAGGGGCAGAAACATTACGCCTTCTCCCGCCAACTCTTGCCATAATATGCAACCAGAAGGATGAGAATTCCGTTGATCAGCGTAAATGCCCAACTTGAGAGCACCGTGTTAGCGACAATACACATCCTCAGCACGCAGACATCGCATACCGCCACCTTTACTTGCCTAAAATGAAAGAAAATTATCTTGACGTATTCGCATGGAAAGCGTAACTCACTTGCAGAGGAACAGCAATCTCTACGGCTGCGAATCAAAAACACCACGAGAGACTGAGAGTACAAGGAATAGTTGACATAGTTTGTTTTATCTGAATTTAAATCGCAGAAAGAAATAATGAATAATACCCAAGCACCATACATGTCATTTCACAACTGTTGGTCGTGTGTAGGATATTGATATTGCGACGACGCCATTTTTATAGTATAGTCTGTCTCAATGACTAAATGAATTATAAGTGCCCCTACATAGCGTAACCGTTCCGTGTTATATACGAGTTTTCGCATTACCCCTACAATGAAGCAGGCCATTAGCTTCCAGACAAAACTAAAAAAAAAAGAGTAGAAGTGCACCTGTTGACCATGGCAAACTCATGGATTTTCTTCTTCGTCTCAAGAACTTTGCTGTTCCCTTCAACAATTGCTATCAATTCCTTGGCCAGCCTCTCTTCAATCTTCATCTCTGGTCTGCTATTTGCGGCCTTTAGAATTTCCGTGACCGCATACCTGGTGCGCTGTTTCTCGCTCAGCGCAATGGGTTTTGCAACGGTTTTGCCTCCCTGTCTGTGCATAAGTGTGCGGACTGCAGGGGATGCGGAAAGAATGGCTTTTCGAAGAATGGGTAGTGGAGGTGCGCGCGTAAAGGCATGGATGTGGAGAAGGGTGTTTGATACAGTGCGGGCTGCACGAGCACGGTGACCGCGCCAAGTGAGGAGGGAAGTAACATAGTGAAGGAGGGGGTCCTCTGCTGGGGGTATGTTCATCAAGGATGGTTTGACAGCCGTTGACGAAGGAGAGGGGACAGTGAGAGCAGTGGGGGCAATTGGGGTAGTGAGAGAAAGTTCGCCAAGACCGGTCATTGCTGCGGCCATGGTATCTTGGTCACGGGAGGAGACTGACGTCGACAGCGAGCGCAACAGACTCGGCGTCTGACCGAGGCATCTCCTCGCTGGAAGGCGTAGTGACGGCAGTATCATCCTCAACGTTCGGAATCGGAGTCGGATGCCAAATTTCTACAAATTCATAATAAAAACTGATTAGATTAGATTAGATCCAATCCATTTACTCCTTTCCCTTCACCTACTTCTGCCCTCCATCTCGCCACAATGCGTCTAGCAACCCTCGATTCCTACATAACGACAGTATTAACCTGCCAACATCTCCCTGAAGCTGACATGAAAACCCTCTGCGCCTATGTCCGCGCTATCCTGGTAGAAGAAAGCAACATACAGCCAGTCTCGTCGCCTGTGACAATATGCGGTGACATACATGGGCAGTTTTGGGATTTAAGAGAACTTTTGAAGAGGGGTGGAATGGTTCCAGACAGAAGTTATGTCTTCATGGTGAGTTGGTCAACGGTGGACTATCCTTGTTAATCCAATTGTGTTGATATTCCTGTAGGGCGACTTTGTGGATCGAGGGCATTATAGTTTGGAGACAGTGTCATTATTACTAGCGCTAAAAGCACGGTGAGTTCCATCCTTCTTGCTAAATATGTCCCTCATTGCTTTCCCTCTCATTCCCAGGTACCCTGACCGCGTAACTCTTCTCCGAGGCAACCACGAAAGCAGACAGATAACTCAAGTATACGGATTTTACGGTACGTACTTTAACTTTTTCCCCACCGCATAGCGCAAGATGCATGGACCAGCTAATATGGATAGATGATTTCAATAGACGAGTGCCAGCAGAAGTATGGGAGCGCGACAGTGTGGAAAATATGTTGCGGGGTCTTTGATTTTCTGAGTTTAGCTGCGGTGAGTGCGCGCACCAGCCTGACGCCTATATTCTCAGTGAATTTTGATTGTAGATTATCGACGGGACGGTTCTATGTGTACACGGGGGGCTATCACCAGATATCAGGACTTTGGACCAGATACGGGTGTTGTCAAGAGGGCAGGAGATTCCGCATGAGGGCGCATTCTGTGGTAAGCCCACAGCTTTATATATAATTTCTTGTTTGTGATATTATCCTCGTGCCATGTAGACTTAATGTGGAGCGACCCCGACGATGTAGAGAACTGGGCAGTGAGCCCGCGCGGGGCGGGCTGGCTTTTTGGTGGAGTTGTGACGCAGCAGGTGCGTTGCTTTTTCAGCAGAAAGTATACGAAATATTGATTGCGGGCAGTTCAACCATATAAACAGTCTTAGCATGATCGCGCGAGCACATCAGCTTGTACAAGAGGGATACAAGTACATGTTTGATGAACAGCTCGTGACGGTCTGGAGTGCGCCCAACTACTGTTATCGGTGCGGGAACCTGGCTTCAATACTCGTGTTGGGAGATGGCGAGGATCCGATAAAGAACACGACCCCTCCTCCTGCGGGATGGGACGAGGATGACGGACTTGGTAGTGAAAAGAGGAAAGCGTCGGATGGTATTGCACAAAGGTTTATTGTGTTTGAGGCTGCGGAGGAGAATGAGCGAGATCGCGGAATGCAAACAAGAAAGATGGTGAGTATTTGGGGTTCATTCGTAGAATGGGTTGTATTGACGACAGTAGAATACGATGCCATATTTTGTATAGTGACAAGTGTAACGATTAATGTTGAGAGGGGTTGCACGGAATGAGGAAGCTGACAAGTCTTGCCTTTATTGAAGTCCTGGCCTACTTGCAAGTTGAGTATACATGAAGGCCATGTATATATTAATCCAGGTTCTGTCAACTGAAATTCCCTAGATCAGACCGACATTTATTCATGGCATAGTCTGACCTATTGACGTCTGCAACCTCTAGGCCACCCGCAAGCCTCCATATCCAAGGCTTTCAAGGCTCCAACTCTAGAATCTGGCGGAAACACTTGGTCGTAGGTACCCGTCAATTGTGATTTTGTTGGTATACAGGGAATACAGTGTGTTTTGTCTATAATAAATTCCGAGCAGTCTATTTATCCTAAAAGGTGGAATCATAAAAATTAGGCAGAAAGCTTCTTCTTGAGGAGGTTCTTGAGGGTCTCGCCATCTTCAGCAAACTTCTTGATACCCTCATGGAGCTTATCGAATGCCATCTGGTCCTGAAGGAGGGCCCAACGGAATTCGGGCTCGTTATCGATGAAAGAGACCTTGGGGATGGGGTTGGCGTTCGCGGCTAAACAACCGGACCGTTGTCAGTCGGTATACTTTATCCGATAAGATGGGGATGACGTCACCTTGGGCAGCATCAAGTTTCTTGGGCACAGGCGCCGTTGAGCTCTTGAGTTCCTCGAGGAGAGCAGGAGAAATGGTCAAGTAGTCAACACCAGCAAGGGCCTTGATCTCTCCGGTCTGTGAATAGATTTATGAGAATATGAGTTGACACTGAAATCAAAGGACAGACATTGCGGAAGGAAGCACCCATGACGATAGTTTTGTAGCCATGCTGCTTGTAGTAGTTGAAGATCTTGGTGACGGAGATGACACCAGGGTCTTCATCACCCTCGTAGTTCTTTCCAGTGCTCTTCTTGTACCAGTCAAGAATCTTTGAGGGAGAAAATGTTAGCGAACGTGCCTTTCGTTTCGGAATCACTCGGACTTACGCGACCGACGAATGGAGAGATCAAGGTTACACCCGCCTCAGCACAGGCAACAGCTTGGCCGAAACCGAAGAGAAGGGTAAGGTTGCAGTGGATATCATCGTCGCGCTCAAGCTCGCGGGCAGCCTGGATACCTTCCCATGACGATGCAATCTTGATGAGGACGCGATCCTTCTTGATTCCGACAGACTCGTAGAGAGCAATCAGCTCCTTAGCCTGAAAAAAATAACATTAAATGAAGGGGGAGTTTGAATTATCATTACAAACCTTGGCTTTTGTGGCTTCCTTGTCGAAGGATAACCGGGCATCGACTTCGGTAGAGACACGGCCGGGAATGATGGCGAGGATCTCCTTGCCAAACTCGACAAGCTATTTGAAAGATGAGAATAATAAATGCTTTAAAAGCTATAATACTGACCAGCCTGTCGACTGCAGCGTTGGTCTGTGCCTCGATGTCACCGCCCTTGGATTTTCCGTACGCGACAGCGGTGTCGATGAGCTTAGCATATTCAGGCTTGCCAGCGGCTGCCAAGATCAGCGATGGGTTAGTTGTGGCATCCTAAAACATGATAAGCCCTTGCTCGCAATTATTCTTGCACTTTTTAAAATTACCTTGGGCTTGTAGGCATCGATCGCTAGAGATATGATTTCGTCAGGGTTGCAAGGAGGGTGAAGATAGCTTGGTATTGCTTACATGCAAAATCGCCAGAGTCAGAGACGACGACAGTGCCGGACTGCTTGAGGAGATCGAGAGAGTTGGACATGATGGTAGTTGGAGAAAAAGGTGGATGCTCCGCGTCCAAGCAATGAAATGCGGATTTATCGGGCAGCCCCCGTGAAGATCGATCAAAACTAGAACAAACAAACTCTATTCTCTTGACCATTATGAGCGGTATGTATCTCCTCAACATATTCCCCATGTCATTCATAGAAATTTAGACGAACAGATATCAATTTCTTCTCCACCCTTTGACAGTATATCATCCCTCAGATATTCTCCCACCAATCCAGTTCACCTCTTGGTCTCTTCCTGGGATACTGCAAGTTCATTTCCTCTGTTGTTTGGAGAAACTATCTCACTGTCAGATCAGACTGTCAGGTTGTATGATGTTGGCGAGACCGACGGCGAAGTAAAGGCAAAGTTTGAACATAGAGCCCCTGTTCTCGCCTGCTGTTTTTCGGATGCCACCCATGCATTTAGCGGTGGGCTAGACACGTCTGTTAGAGAGTGCGTTGCTACTCCGCCATTCGACATTCAACTCACCTGTTTATGTAGATTAGATCTTGCTACAGAAAACATCCGCAACCTCGGCGCTCACAATGACTCCATTTCTGGTATGACATACGCTCGCGAATCTGGTGTGTTTTCCTTCTATTCAACAGTCATTAGGTCATTAATGTTGTTATCAGGTCTACTCATAACTGGATCATGGGACCGCACTATCCGTTTCTGGGATTCTCGCGCGAGCAGTCCTCAACATTCATCGCACGACACACCTGAACGTATTTATCACCTCGATCTCGTCCACAACACGCTGGTTGTAGCCATGGCCAGCCGTCTTTTCAACATCTACGATATTCGCAAAATGGATTCTCTTGTACAACAGCGTGAAAGCAGTCTCAAGTTCATGACCAGAGCTTTAGCATGCATGCCAGACGGCGAAGGTAATCCGTTCTCTGTTTTGCACAATAAATCTTCACTCATCCAAATTGCCACTAGGGTACGCGACGGCATCTGTGGAAGGTCGCATAGCAGTTGAATATTTTGGCACGACCTCGGCTGCTGAAGAAAAGAAGTATGCGTTTAAATGTCACCGACAGACCACTGGTGATGTGGACCATGTATGGCCCGTGAATGCTCTCGCCTTCCATCCTACGTCAGTTTATCATGTTTTCTCCAAGCACTTTGTTCTCATGTTCCACAGGTTCAACACATTTGCCTCTGGTGGTTCTGACGCTACAGTCTCAATTTGGGACCACAAGGTGAAGAAACGTCTGCGCCAGTATCCAAAATTCACGAATCCGATCTCGTCACTTGCCTTTAACTGTGACGGAACAAAACTTGCGATCGCAGCAAGCTATACGTGGGACGAAGGGGAGGCGGGTTTAAAGATAGCAGAGCGCCCTGCGATCTTCGTTCGTAAGCTTGGAGACGAGGTTAAGGTATGTGGGCTTTACGCAAATCACTATAGTTACTGATAATGTTCACGTGTAGCCTAAAGGGTGGACTGGCAATTGATTTAATTTAATGTAGTTGCTAGCTCATCCCATGTATTTCTTGTAAACTGGAGCGATAATTGATGTTTTTGCGGCTTTGTATAAATAATAGACACGCGTCTCATCCTTTCATCAACTACAACCACCTCCACAACTACTACGATGTCTAACGACCGCTGGATTCCCTTGGAAAGCAATCCCGAGGCATGGTTCTGATTATATCTTGTTGGTCAGCTAGATAACGGATGACCAACTAGGTTCTAAACGCTGTCAGTGCATCCAGGTTGTTTCCTGGCTATTTCTTATACCGTCTGCCAGTGGTCAAGCAAAGCTGGGCTTGATCTGTCGCAGTTTGAATTCAATGACATCTATGGCCTGGATCCTGGGGTATAACTTGGTTGTTGTTAGTAGAGGCATTCTCATTTCACCCGTAGCTGCTAGACATGGTCATCAAGCCCGTCAAGGCTGTGATCCTCCTTTTTCCAATCACAGATGACTCGGAAGTCACACAAAAGGCAGAGGATGAGGCGTTACGAGAGACAACAGTAAATCCAAATGTTTTCTGGATCAAACAGACAGTATGCGTCCTCTCCACAAGTGAATGTGAGCTTCAAGTAACTGATACGCATAGATTTCTAATGCATGTGGGACAATTGGACTCCTTCACGCATTGGCCAATGTGAGCCTCTGTTGAGTAGTCCTTGACGACGCGTCACTGAGTTCTCTAGTCTGATTTGACCTTCCCTCCTGGAAGTCCTCTTGCTCAATTCATCCAAGAAAGCAAGGGTATGCTTTGCCCCTCTGTAACATACTTTCAATTCATTTAAACAGGTAAGACACCCGTCGAACGCGCGACCCTACTCGAAACGACACCTCTCTTCGCAAATATCCACGCCGAAGCTGCGTCTGGCGGGCAGACTGATGTCCCGACAGACCTCGACACAAACCTGCATTTCACTTGCTTTGTCCGCGCAGCTAGCGCAACTGGAAATGGATATCGAGTAATCGAATTAGATGGGCGACGTGCGGGTCCTATTGACCGAGGAGCATGCAGCGATGATCTATTGCAGGTGTGGAACACGGTTTACATCTTTGACTACCTCTGACTCTGATCTTTTACTACTTTCAGAAAGTCGCGGTTATAGTTAGAGACAACTATCTTGCCGACACGACAAGTGTGCAGTTCAGCATGATGTCTCTTGGTCCTGCGGCTCCTGCCGACAGTGTGGCATGATGTGGTGCGAATGAGAAGAAAAGGTTATGATAGCTAGCGGTGTGTAGTACAGTCACACACGGAATCTCATGTACGCCATTAACAACGCAGAGCAACCGGTGACTTGTGCAAAAATAAGATAAGGCATAATGTGATAATCGAAGCCAAAAATGACATACCAAATCCAACAAGGTATTGCAAGGTTGTTGCCTAACGGACATCGAGTGAGGGTAAAGTCAAGATAGGAGAACAGCACACCTTGGAAGCTTGAATGGCAGTGCGCAAATTTGCAATCTCTTGTTCAATACGCGTGTCGACTTCCTTTATCTTAAGCTCTTGCTGACTGCTTTCCTCACGCATACGCCCCTTTTCTAGGTTTAGGTCAAGTCGGACTCCAGCTTGGGTCCGCGTGATCTCCTCGCGCAGCCTCTGCTTTAGTTTCTCAACATCTGCCGCTAGACGGTCATTCTCCGCCTTGATCATAGCGAGATCGTTCTTTTCCATAAGCTGAAGTTCGGATTTAATTTGGGCGAAGTCAACTTGCTGGGTATAATGGCGCTAAAGTGCAGTGTCAGATAGTCAATGGATACCAGAGTAGCAAGGACTCGCCTTTTCCTGCTCTGCCTTTGTGACCATGTTGCTCGTCATGTTGCGTATGCTTTCGTCAATAACCTCCGCCATGGCAGTCATGATGCCCTCAGCCTGGGCACGGTTAAGGCCTTCGCGTTCCAGCCGCTGAACAAAGTGATGTGTGTCGAAATGGAAATCTGGCCTGTACGCGGTAGCATAGAAAGAGCGGGAGAAGGTTCTTCGGGGTATCAAGCGGGTGCAAAGGGACATGGATGAGGTGAAGAGGGTTTCCGATCACATGACCTATATCCTTCTACCTGTCTCTCTCTCGTGTTCTCTTCCTCCATGCCTCTCTGTGGCTCATCCTCCACCAATTCGGGCTTTGGTCGCAAACCAGTGCGTTCTACAGAATATCTCACAAAATCATTTGTTCAGCCCTTTTTCAGATACAACGGAAGGTAGACTATTCACACCTTATTGTCCTGCGACGACCCAACCATTTTGTAGGTCGTCGTCTGCGGCGATGGAGCATGTGGTTAGAAGAATTTATCGAGTTCGCTACGAAACGCTTACACGTTGCTAAACAGGCAAAACTTCACTACTAAATGTCTTTACTCGGGGCTTCTTTACACAAGTCTAGTATGCTCTTCGACTCTTGTATTCAAATCTAGAATAACACAAAGGGCCAAGTGAACCGACTGTTTTCGAGAACTATGTCCAGGACATCCTTGTCGATGATCAAATGGTAGAACTCAGCCTGTGGGATACAGCAGGTACTCGACCCCTCGCTTACAACCATTTTTGTTACGTTTAACGAAGTTCTAATAGGTCAAGAAGAATTCGATCGGTTACGGTCGCTTTCATACGCCGAAACTAATGTCGTAATGATATGCTTCTCTGTACGCAGGGCAACTTCCAGTTCAATATCTCATTCTGATACTTGCGCAGGTGGATAATCCTGTGTCGTTGGAAAACGTCGAATCAAAAGTTAGGGACGATCGTTATTCCTTCCATCCTTGATCGCTGAATGAAAACTATTTAGTGGATAGACGAGATACTGGAACATTGCCCAGGAGTGAAGGTGCGCATGTATGTTACTCTACTGTGACCACAATCATTCATCACATTATAGTTGGTCCTTGTAGGTCTGTGTCGATATCATATTTCCTCTACCTACCTCTGATCTGTTTCCAGCTCTAAAATGTGACCTTCGGGACGATCGAGGCGTACGAGAACGTTTGCAACGATATGGTACGCATGCAGTAGAATATGAAGAAGGCCTTGCCGTTGCAAGACGAATACGTGCAAGCAGATATCTCGGTCTGTTAACATGATTGAGTGGTTGTTTCTCCTTTTTTCTCACTCACTGGCAGAATGCAGCTCCAAACACAATCGTGGTGTAACCGAGGTTTTCAATGAGGCTGCACGCGTTGCACTCAGCACACGAGGCAAAGGTTCTGGAGAGAATGGGTGCATTGTTTCATAGTATGCGAGGCGCTGGTACTGTGTACCAGCGTTCTACTTCATTACGAAGCGCACATGCATCTCTTGCGTCTTTTCCCTGCTACTGGTTACTTTTATTTCTTTCGGACATTGATACATCATATCATGCAACTCATCTATGTATACCTGCGTTTTGTTAGTATATAGTACACCCTGAGCGATGCTCTCTAACTTGAATCCTTACCTTGAATTACAGTTGATTTGAACTGTCGAGATCCTTGTAATCTTGCTTGTAGCACATGATAAATATAATAAATATATACAACAAAGTCTCAGTAGCTTAACATTACAACAACCTGTGTGTGACATGTACCATGGGTGCCCACGCTCAAGCACAATAATTGATAAAAAAAAAAAAAAAAAAAACAATTGCAGAGTCTGTAGTTAGTTAGTTAGTAATTTTGCAGCTTTGTTTCTATTAAAGCCAGAAATAAGGGCTAGGATGAGTGTGAGAATATAAACAAAGTCATGTGACATTGTTTACTTGTATTTGGGAGTGGTTGAAGTTGATTCAATCACATCTTGACCTTCAACCACCACTATGAAAGCCACTTCTCCTGCTCAGCGCTCTACTGTCGCTTCTCTTCTTGCAGAAGGGTATTCTCTCCACCAAATTGAGGCCAAGACAGGTTTAGGGAAGTCTACTATTGGGAGAATTGCCAGAGAGGTGGAGGTGGACAAGGAAAACCATCCTGGAGGCCGTCCTGCTAAACTCACTCAACGCGACAAGCAGGCTATCGTTCGACAAATCAC